>JAODPA010077623.1:3540-27805 GCA_025585075.1 Nepenthes mirabilis
GTTTTTTTTGGTGTGTTTGGATATTATGTGTTCAAACTTTGAAAGTTGTCTTTTTGAAATCCAAGAGTAAAGTTGCATACAGTTGCCCCCCCTAAGCCCCACAATATGGGGCCTTGTGCATCGGCCACATTTTTTGTGCGAAACAACCTCTTTTCCATGGTCTACCATAGTAATCATGCTGATATTTTTGGACATTTCTCAGGCATTCTAATGTGGTCATTGCTTTTTCTCCTTTTAGGCACTATTTTTGCATATGGTGTGACAAGCAGCGGGAAGACTCATACTATGCATGTGAGATCAATCAGATTTATGCCTTTTTGCTTAATAGCTGATCTGTCATTTTTGTTGGTGTATGCTTGTTTGATATCCACTATCTCTGGTACTTTTGTCAGGTACAGTACTGCTGGGGTGGAACTTTTGGTTATTATCAAATTGCATTTAAGGAGTTTGTTTACTCCTGCATTCTTGTTAGATATGATATTCCATCTAGTGGATGCTAAACAGCATTCTAGAAATTGTTAGAGCCTATTGCTTTCCTGATCAAATTTAAAAACCTCATAAATTTCACACTTTTTTGGCGTTAGATAGGGGGGATATCCCCTCCTACATGGTGGAACTCATTATTTTGAGTGAAGTTACATTAAAAGGAACTTCTATGCTGTTGTTCATATTAGCTTAATTGTTCCCAGCCCATGTATCCTCTTTCTCCTTCTCATAGCATTGCTCTTTTAATGTTTGAGAAAGAGTCTTAGTATAGTTGATTGTGGATTTAATCTGAAAAGCTTATTTTAAATCTAGTCGGCAATTGATTAGTGATGACACATAAAACAAGAATCCTGTAGTATGCAGGTGGGTAGACATGCACATCCACTCACACAGACACTGTACATTGAGGGAGGGGAACCCCAGGCATCTACCTATTGTGCTGAAAAGGAAACAGGATGGAAAAGTAAATGGAAATAAGGGAAGGACAAGGTGGGATGAAGGGGAACCCACCATTCACCTATGCTCCCATAGAGGGAAACAAATAATGGAGTTAAGGGTAAAGAAGACAAGAAAAGGACAAGGAAGGAGGTTGGAGAGAGAGGAAGGGGAACCCCAGCCATCCACTCATTCTGCCTTAGAGGGAAAAGGAAAAGGAAATGAGTAAAGGAGAGATATGGAGGGAGAATTCTGGCCATCCAACCATGTCTGCAGAGGGAAAAGGAGAAGGAGATAACAGAAGGATGTGGCCTGTTTGTGTGATATAGGTTACTGTTAATTCTATGATGATAACTTGGCTGTTTAGAAAGCATGTTCTGTGGGCTTCCTGATGAGGTAGACAGAAAGACAGAAGGGGAAAGAATTCCCTCTCTCTTTCATTCTATGCATTCACATTTATTTTGTTGTCCATCACATGGATGAGCAATGCATTCTTGTATCCTTGTTAGAGAATCAAACTAAATAGTACATGTATAGAATGTGGGATAAAACTGACACACTTTATGCTAAGGGTGCGTTTGGTTTGCAATCTAATTTAAGTCTGTAAATGTTAAGTGGAAGGAGGGTAAAAGTAAACACAATGTGTTCAATTCAATGTGTTTGGTTCAATATGGAATGTGAATACTTTCCCATTGTTGCTTTTCGGGTTTTGGAAGTTTCAATGGTTGAATAATAGACCACAACCATTCCACCATGACCACTCTTCCATTCAAGCATCCTCATCCACATCTCTGCCACTACACAAATTTTGCACCCCCAAAAACGCCACCATTTCTGCAGGTATCACAAGCAATCAAATCCCTCCACCAACTACTGCTGAACACACTGCCATCACTGCTGCTACTGGGACACCTCCATTGCTGAAATTGTTACCATTGGAACCAGCCCACCATAACAAACAAAAGGAATTGTTTTTAGCAACTAGAAGAAAAAGAAAATTAATTGAATAATAGAAACTCACTCAACAATTCCATGGTGTAGATGAAGAGGAGAAGTGTTGGAATGTGAGATAAACTGGGAGGAATTGTGTGGATTTGAGAAATCTATTGAGAGAAAAAAAGCTCCAGATCTCGAGAAAGCAATTAGGCAGCAACTAGTTCCAAGAAGAATGAGGCGGTGTTGGTGCTTCAATGCTTAAAGAATCAACTATGGTGTCGTCAAACAATGAAGGAAAGCCTGGTGTGGAAGGACTAATACTTCGCAGGTGGAGGCTCTAAAGGTTGTGTGAGGGTGAGACTGCAATGATATGCTGGTGGCATTTGTGGCTGGTACAAGGTCATTGTTGCTTGATGGTGATGGTGGAGTGTGAGATGATGGAGTTTGGCGAAGGTCTGTTGTGGGTTTGGTGCAGGGAGGAGAGAATAATGAAAGGTGGGAAATGTAAACTGGGGATAGCCAGGTTAATGATGGTAATGTTAAAAGCTTAATCCATTACTCAGAAACGTAAATGAAGTGGGTTAACTGCAAAACAAACATGGCAGATTCAATGACTCATTACATTTACCTTCCCCATGCCAAATAACCTTCATCAATCATTCCTTAAGTGTATCCCAAGTACTAACCCATGGTTCTTTAGAAGCCTATCTTAGAATACCTTGTTGTGCTGCTGGAGTTCTTGCAGTTGGGACAGCTGGATGATTGATAAAGTTGACTGACATTTGTGTTGTTTTGAACTATTTATTGGTATAATGATAAAAAATCACATTGCAGGTTAAGGAGAGAATTAGATTGCAAAAGTTATAGCATCCCTAGTGTATCGGTGGGGATTTTGAGGCAATCACTGGCCTTTCATCTCCAAAAAAGTGTAGGTGGTGGAATCACTCAGTGATGGGGGACTGCTTTCTGAGAAGGCAAAATTCAGCATATCTTAGCAATTGATTTTTAATCTTACATGTGTATTGTACACGTTGAACAATTCTGTCTCTTTTACTTCAGTTTTAAGCTGTTGTAGTATTGTACTGGTGTAGTATCCTGAAACAACAAATGACTATTGCAGGGTGATCAGAGATCCCCTGGGATTATACCATTGGCGGTGAAGGATGCCTTTAGTATCATCCAGGAGGTACTTTATGTAGAATATGTTCTCAACACTAGTTTTGTGATTCTTTCAGCTTTATGGGACCGTTTGCCTTACGCTGACTCATGTTCTAGACTCCTAGCCGAGAGTTTCTCCTTCAAGTATCATATTTAGAGATCTATAATGAGGTATGCTTCTGCTATTTTATGCTCATACCTCTGAATTTACTGAACTCTTTTGATAATTTGTGATATACTGCAATGCTTGCCAATTGCATTACATATTTCTTCTTACCTCATCATTTAACATCTCATATGGGTTTGACTTTATGGCCTACTTACTGATTGAAGTTGCTTGTGATTTAGTATTTAATTCAAAGATTGCTGTTGAGGTCCTTTAAATTACAATCTTTTAAGTTTCTTTCATTTCAGGTTGTTAATGACTTGTTAAATCCAGCAGGACAAAATTTAAAAATAAGAGAGGACCATCAGGTATGTGCTTGCCAAATTTGATGAGTTATCTTCAAATACTTGCGTTACTTAGTTGTTGTTCATGACTCTTGTTACATATCATTACAATATCTGAAAACTTCTAAATGCTTCTGTTGCACTGCTATGATTAATGCCTCATGAGCTCTGTCCAATATTGTTGTTGAGATCATGGTTGGTGTTGCAAAAGCTAGCTCTTGAAGATGTTACATAAAAGTTACAGTTTGAAAAGATGTTTAATCTTTTTCCACTAGTAAATTGCCTCTCATGTGTGGTTTTGCAAGAACTTGATTCAAAAGACAGTAATAATACCAGCAACAAGGTCTGATGACCTCTTTTCAAAGTAAAAACATATTTCTTTTTTGCTAATCATTATTTGCAGACTAATTTTCTATTTTCATTTGATATGATAGGCCTTTATAGTTGGGATTCCAATCTAGTGTAGAACGCCTCTAATTTGCTGACACATTGTTACATGAATGGCTGCAATGGCCTTAACATTGATGCGTTACGTAATGCCCTGTAGCGTAGTGATCTTCTGCAAACCTATTTCATTATCTAGCAGCCACCATGTTTACGTTCAATTTATGCCAACGTAAAATGTAGTATAGACTTTTTTGTAACTAAATAAAGCCCCAGCATATGCACTCTGCACATGGTGAATGAGTTTCTCCTTATGTTATTCTCTCCTTTCATTTCATAGGCTTAAAATATTTTTTCTGCTCGAATTAATACATATTTGGTTTATTTACCCTTATTCTCTATTTATGTGTCCTTTAGTTAAACAAATTTTAGGAGCCACGACCATAAAGATATAAGTTAGCGTTTCCATCCATTGTTTAAATATTAAACTGTATTCATTGTCCCTCAGTATTCTGACAATCTTAATTTGGGTGATATGGAGAGTCTGTTACTCATTGCGTGATTGATGGTTGTAGGGAATCTTTGTTGAGGGTATTAAGGAGGAGGTTATATTATCCCCTGCTCATGCGCTTTCCCTGATTGCCACAGGAGAAGGTATTATTGCGTGTTAGCAACGAAGTCTGACTATTCACTTATGATGTGCCAGTCTTTTCACCTATTATTGCACCTAGATAGTAGACATACATTACTATCGCATTACATCAGTTTCAGAATTTCCAGCATTGCAGATTATATTTCCATCCTTTTCATCGGTTACAGTTAGAGATGGTCAATATCTGTGGGCATGACCTCCTACTCATACCAGCCAGAGAAGTTGATTTTCTTGCGTCATTTCTGTATTGGACTAGTTTCTAGGATGAACCCATCCTGCTGCAATTTCTTAGAAAATTATATGATATTGAGAAATTGTTCCTGCACCATGAAGTTCATGCTTGCTTGTTAGGTTGTTATGTAGATGAAGCTGGGCTATAAGCTTCCCATTAAAACGTGTTGTTCCCTATTTTTAGGTGGATGTGCAAATTAGCAATCATAATCACAAGCAGGCAGTTGATGTCGTTATCATATTATAAACAAGCAATATGCCACTACTCTCAGATTCAACCAATGGAGTAGTGGGATAAGGCTCCCGACTCTTGTATCAGTTCGAGAGACTCAAAGTTATTTATTTCAAATTAGTTTACTTTGGAGATTCTCCATTTCTTTTTTTTTTTTTTTTTCTGTTTTATGAAACTCGCATCTACAAATTGTGATGCAAAACATTGTTTTTTTCTTTCTCTTTTTTGTTATCCTAAAATGTGCTCAAAGGATTGAAATTCTGTTGACAAGTTTTCAAAAGCATTTCTGATATGTTAAATTTGACTTAGATAATTCATTTGTTAAGTTCTTGTATCAACTAATATTCAGTTGGATAATTATGCATGCATGTTGATCTTTCCTGCCAGGAAATGAGATCCTCCGTACTTCACTGCTCAATTCATCCGACCTTTCGTGAAGTAAACTTTATAGTATATATCATGAACTTTCTTTCATATTTTATTATAAACCTTAGAAAATTGCAGAGTGGTGAAGTGAGATCCTAGCAAAATATATAGCAGCAGCAATTGCCAAATTCTTGAGGATTATGCCATCTTATCTGTTATTGTTCATTCATTTGATACAACTTTGTCTCCCATCCTTGCGACAACATATTTGCATACTCTCTGGTGATGTCTGCTTGTGTTTTACCTTCCCTTTCGGGGCTCACTCTAATACGTTTTACAATTTAGGGGTTTTGTGCTTAGCCACTCACTTTCCATTTTTTTCTCAATGGGGACATGCCCAATCGTTATGTGCCTCTACATAGGCGTAGCTCGAGCTCGTTGCCATTTGGATTCTGCCGGAGAGAAGGCCCATCTCACTTGGGTTACCAGACTTTTGGAAGGGAAAGAAATTGAGAAGAGTTAGGACATGATCAATATCTTATTATTTTGTAGTTATTTATGATCTATTATTATAAGTTTGTTATTTGCTTTCCTAGTTGAATTCAGAATTCTATAGGGGCTAGAGTTAGTGACCGAGCTAGGTAGCTTATTTTGCTGGCTTTTAGCCTCTAAGTATTATTTGTTATTTATGTTTTCTTTAGTTTTGAGGTTGACTTGAAGTTGGAGAACTTGAAATCTTGTTTGGGGGTGCTTTTTCCATCGCTATCAGGGCTAAAGATTTTGGTTCATTACTCCGTTGCAGATCCATTCTTTGGGATTTTCATACTATTGTGATAATTGTTTTTGTCGTCGTCAATATGTGAAGTCAACTGTGGTATATTGCAACCCACAATTCCATCATCTCTGCCTGTGCTTATCTCCAGTTGCTCACTTTTGCACTTCCAGCCTCGATCAAAGCTTCCTCTTTGTATCCTTTTCATAACTTGTTAATCGCACCTTAGAGACCCACCACAACCACCAAAGAACATCAACCACCGCCCTTGTGGACGAACTCGGAACTTGCCACTATACCCAAAGCCAACCCTTTTCGGCCTGAATCCTGATTTTTTGTGTATTAGCGGTTTTTTGGCTAATATGGCTTTCCACGAGTAGCTGAAACTCCACAGAACCAGGAAACACCACATGACACCACATACCCTGCCGAGAGCCATTCCCTAAGTCAGACTGTCGACCAATAATTTGTCTTCTCCTGGACCTGCGACTTAGTGCTGCTGTGTGGCTACTTCTCTGTTCTCTGATCAACAGCTTGTTCTGTCTTTGTTTCAAACAGAATGTGGGTCTAGGACCAGTAAAACTGCGATTGTTCTTGCAAAGCAATACTAGTCTTCTTTCTTTAAGCCCAGTCATTTTGGAAAAAAAAAAAAAAAAGGTATACTAGTCATCTTCCAGCACCTCCAAACAGACCCCTAAACCAAACATTGCAATAGTGGTGGTTAAGAGATATGAAGTAGCATGGGGAATTTGAGGCAGAGCTTCAAAGGAAGGCATGATTAAGTGTCCAAGTAGACTCCAGTAAACTGGAGATGATTTATAGAGTTTTGGATGATGACAAGTATAACTCAATACTTGCTAAAGAAGTTGAAGCTCTATGCTTGGTGGACCCAGGATATGTGGATTATCCTTATGTTTCTTAGTAGGGGTCACATGAATCATTAGAATCTCATGGAAATTTGCATCAAGCGTTAGAAGATGAAGGAAAGCTGAAATCATTGGCAGACATATCCGAAGAGAAAAGTGAAGAATCCAAAGTCGTCAATGAACCAACTGTAGAAATTCGCAAATGATGAAGACCTGAAAGAACTTGAGAGGCAACATGATGATGCATTCCAAACATTTCAAAAAAAAAAAAAACTTTTTTTTATCCTGTATGAATTCTCTTATTGATTTTGGTGAGATAAATTCACTCCATCACTGCCATTCAAGAAGATGTTGCTTTTCTGCAATTGTCTTGTTGATTATCCACTTTTCTAAAACTGGAGGTCAATTTTTTTCAGAGGGAGAGAATTATAAGGGAAATGGTATAAGTGGACGTTCACTTCTTTAGAAATTAATCATGTAGAGTGCTATTGTTATTCAGAAAATTAGAGATTTTTTTATTCTAGGAGTCTTTTTCAAAATTTTAGATTTATGTTATTTGGATACTTTTGCTTTATATGCAAACTACATATGGAATTAGCTGATTCTGTTTGTGGATTTATATGGTACCTCTAGGAGCTCAATTTTTGGTGCATCAGCCAGAATGATATTTTTTGAAATGATATTAGGACTTTTTATTAGCCATAACAGCTCATACCCAAAGCTGAGAATATGAAGTCTCATATTATAGGCCATCGTTCAATGGCTCATACCCACTATGACACCCTCCAATGATCCAACTATCTGAATTTCGGTTCAAAACATACTGAAGGATGTTGCCCTGCCAAGATCACACCACTACCACCGCTGCCAAAATTACCACTACTAGTTAATAAAGTGCAGTTTTAGCTCTATGTATCATAGTATCATTTCCATTAGTTCTGAGACGTGAGTCCTTTCTTAGATTAGGTTGACAAGAAAACTACTTAGAAGTTTATAAAGGAAAGAAGAGTAAGACCTATATATAATTGGTTCCCATTTTTTATTATTGTTTATAAATAGTTCTGTCGACATTGGAGATTTCCATCTGATACCCCTGTTGGGTAGCTTATACAAAATAATTGCAGAAGTGCTTGCATCTAGAATGAATGATCTAAGAAGATGTCACGCCATTTTTTTGAAAGTTAGGTGTATTTCTAGGGATCTGTCTTCTACTTCTTGTCTTTGCTGTGCAACTCCTTGCTGATGCGATAATTGGTCCCTGCTCCGCGAAAGTTGGCGGAAAGATGCATTCCTAATTATGCTAATTTAGTGTCTCGTGATCATTCCCATCAATCTTTCTCCTTTTACTATGTTCACATATGAAAATATATCATCTCAAAGCTACTAAAATTTCTTAGAAAACTATTTGCATGGGTTGCTTCAAGGCATCCTTGTTGACCTTCTTTTATTACTTGAGATGAGTGTAACAGCATTACTTCCATTGAAAAATGTGTCAATAAGACTAAGAAGAAGGTGGTATTCATTTTTCTCATTTATTTTGTAATTCTTCCATTGAGAGCTTAAAGATATTTTGTGCGGATTTTTGCAATATATATTTATTTGTGTGACGTGAAGCTAGTTAGTGACTTCTATTTGGCATATGGTATGATGTCACACCATGATTGCCTCATTGATGTTTTGTGTGGTTTATTCAGTTTGAAGCCATCTTTCCTTCTTTACGTATATCAATTCATTCCAAGTTTTCTGACTTGAATTTAGCTTCTGATAACAGAGCACAGACATGTTGGGTCCACTAATTTCAATCTCCTCAGCAGTAGAAGTCATACGATATTTACCTTGGTATGTTTCTACAACTCTCTGTGAAATAACATGTCACTTAAATTGCTGTATTAAAAGATTGAATGTCACCATGGATAACCTCTATAATTCTTCTCTGTTTATTACAACATGCAATTGTTTTGAGTATGGATAAAAGTATTGGTATTGCTGTTAGTGTCGATTTGGATGTATTGGATGATACATTTCAGACATGAACTTTTTTTTTGCAAATCGCAACCTGATTGCATATACTAGTTGATATATCAGAAAATACCGCGTATGGTCTGACATTTTCTAATATGTTAACATATTGCCATTTTATCGCGGTATCTAAACATACTTGTACCGGTAAGCCTGATATCGGCCGATAATATGTATATTGGCCTATATGTTATTCCACGGTTGAAGATATTCAAAAATCTTGTGGTATTTTTCACTGGTGATCCTCTTTTCTTCACTGCACCTATAGAACATATACTGAGATGATTTTTATATTTAGCAAACAAGCTGATAAAATGTTGGAATTATTGCATATATAGAACAAGAGAGTTATTACAATGGTTTCCTTAATAGTAACTTGATGTTGCCATATTGTGATCTTCAAAACTCTGCAATAATGCAGCCTCCTTTACCTTATGACCAGTGATCGAACTTCCAATCTTCACAAGTTCCCCTGAAGATCACATGTTCCTGAAAGCTTTCCTAGTTTGATGCCTCTGGTGGTGGGGGCCTGGCCCATGGTGCCATTATGTATCCAATTACTCACATCTGGCAGATTAGTGTTTGTTATTGCTTACTTCCCTCTTTCATGAACTGACGCTGGGCAGTCAGTAACCCTTTTTTAGTCTCATAGTCACTTGATTCAAGTAGCACATATGAGTCAACCTTCTCAAGACTTTTTTCATTATTTTCAATAAATATGTTCTCCTTCTTAACATAATTTATTTTAATTTTCTAATTATCTTTTTCATGATGCTTTCACTTCCTAATCTTCTATAAACATTTTATCAAAATGTCAAAAGAACAAGGTATGTGCTTGAACGTGTCTTCATTGTGGGACTTTCTACTCTTAAATGGAGGAGTATCTGTACAAGGAATTTTAATCTATTCTTGCCATTCTAGTTGTAGCTACCTAATATATAATATCTATAATACAAGGATGTTTATGCTATCATTTCCATTGTACGTACATAATATATAGGATCTATTATATAAAAAAGTATCGGACCTTCTATTGTACAGTACATAAATAGAAAATTGACTGCCTAACATAGATAATCTAGAAGGTATACTATTTCTAAGATATTTGCCTTTGCATATTGATACCATTATTGGAAATCTGTAGGACTTCAGTAACCCATTTGTCTCCCAACTTCTTCATACAGCCTATTTTTGGCCTTCAACAAACTTCTTGCTTATCTGAAAAGAAGATAAGATGATATCTTATCGTTTAGTAATCTTATTATAGTTTACACCTCCACTTCGTTGTCTTGGGTATTGTCTTTTCCTTTGCCTGCTGGTTAGCCTTGTACAAATGTTTCCTGTGATTGCCTTGTTAACAGACGATTGAGAGTAGCCCATGTGGTGAAAACAGTGAAGGAGAAGCTGTCAATCTCTCACAACTGGTATGTTTCTGCAGTTTTTTTTGAAGATGTTTTCTGTTTGATACCTTATCTATGTAAATGTGATGTATCAAACCCTTACAAATTTCCCGTATCTAACTTATATCTGCAGCATCTCATTGATCTGGCAGGTTCTGAGAGCTCTAAAGCTGAAACGACTGGTGTTCGAAGAAAAGAAGGATCTTACATAAATAAAAGCCTGCTAACTCTTGGAACAGTGAGGCTTCAACCAACTTTTTGATTTTAAAAGTCTTATGCTTTGCTTAAATACAACTATATCAATATTGATGTAGGGGGGAGGGTAAGAGTAGAAAGAAGAGCAATAAAGGGGTAGAGATAAGAACAAAGACTAGTGGGGTAGTGACAAGAAAGAGGTCAGACCAAGGGGGAGAGGGGAGAAGTCACGAATAGTCAATTGCATTCGATTTCTCAAAATATTTATTTATTCATCAATAATCCAAAAGTTAGAGCATAGGGTCTTTATAAAGAGAAATACTAGGTTTAAGATAATTTGGTAACAAATTATCTGTTGCTAAAAATAAAGGATCTTTATAAAAAGAAATACTAGGTCTAAAGATAATTTGGTAACAAATTATCTGTTACTAAAAATAAAAAACCACAATAAAATCAAACTGGAATATTGTCTAACAAATAAAACAAATAAAAGCCAATAAAATTATAATATTTTCTAAAATCTCTTGGAATATTTGATGTGATGTCCACATCAAATATGCTTCCACAGAAAGAAAAAAATGTGACGTACTCCTGCCCTAGTTTCAGAACAGATCGCAGTGCTGTATTCTGGTGGATCCCCTTTATCTGGGCTAGGGTCTTGACTTACAATTGTTTTTGTGTAATCCTTAATTTAGTAGATTTCACCTGGCATATTTCATGACTAAATTGTATGTCTTATAATTAAACTGCTTCCAGCTGCTCAAACTTTGCTTATCTGTGGTTAGACAGGTCATATCCAAGTTAACAGAAGGTAGGGCCACTCATATACCATTCAGGGACTCCAAACTTACAAGGCTTCTCCAATCTTCACTGAGTGGTCACGGCCGTGTTTCTGTATGTTCTGAAAACTGTCATCTAAATTAGCATAAACATGTGGACTATAACTGAATAAAATTGATCTGAAGTTTGAAATTTAAATTTTAATTTACTCATTCTTTAGACATTTTTGTTGTTTAATTTACAGCTTATTTGCACTGTGACTCCCTCATCAAGTAATGCAGAAGAAACACATAACACTTTGAAGTTTGCACATCGGGCAAAATGCATTGAAATCCAAGCAGCACAAAACAAGGTAAATTCTACCTCCATCTATAGTTGCCAAACAATCTCTGTTGCAGTGACTGAAAGGATCCTCCTGAATCCGCAGATAATTGATGAGAAGTCGCTTATAAAGAAGTACCAAAATGAAATTCGTATGCTAAAGGAAGAGCTGGAACAATTGAAGAAGGGTATTGTTATGGTACCTCACCTGAGAGATACTGGAGAAGAAGATATTTTTCTCCTAAAACAAAAGGTAGCCGTTTCTTGGTTTTATGCTCTGGAAATTTTATTATTTCCTTGTTTTTCATCTGAACAATTTTGATATATGTTTGACTTTTCATTTTATGAACTGAAAGTAACTCTGAGGTTGGTGGGTAAGCCCTGGAACTTCCTGAAGTTTCAAATGTGTCATCTGATGTATAACAGAGTGCACCTTTCACAGCAATAATTGATCTATATGAAGTCATCTAAAAAGTATAGTAAATTTTAAACTTTTCACTGTACGACGGCTGATGTGTAGTTTTCATTTTTCTCTACTGTATTATATGTGTGTGTGTGTCAGTTGGATAATGTTGGTTCTTTCTCTCAGTACAGGTCCTCTAATGTTCCTAATTGAAAATCTTCTGAAAGGGGTGTAGCTTCTTTGTGAAGAGGGATTTTATTCTTCATATGACAGTTTTTGACGGTCCACACCTATTTAACTTCTCAAGAGTTTGTGATGAAAAGGAACTTTTATACTATGGACAGATCTGGCTGGAAATGCTAGGATTTATATTGATATGTTATAACCCGGGACATGTAAATGATGCTAAAAGATTACAAAGAATAAAAGGATCGTTTGCGAATCATGGGTATTAAAGCTGTTATATATAGAGGAACTTACTGGTCCTCTTTAAGTTCTTGTTTTGAAATTTTCTTGAATATGGGATTTTGTGGGGTGGGATTTTATGGTTCCCTGATGATATCTTTTCCCTTTTACAAAGAAAGTTGACCATTATGCTTTATTATTCCGGTATACTTTAATTTGATATACCGACTGGGAAATCCTTGGATTATATATAAAATTCCTTAAAGTTGTGTTTGGTTTAAGAAAGTCTGAAGGAAAGGGGGAAAAAGTACAAAAAAACTATTTTATTGTGTTTGGATTACATGTAATGTTTAAGGGGAAAAAAATAGAAGTGGAAAATATGTACTAAAACAATGAAATTTTCGGAAAATGATTTTCCTTTTAAAACCGGTGAAACGTAAAAGAAAAAGAAAGGAAAATAAAACAGGTCACATTTTCTTAGAAGCGCCACCTATTTTAACTACAACTACCTTCTGTTCCAGTAGTTGTATGTTATTATCTTTCTTTTCCATTTGATTTTCCATCAATAACCAAACAAGAGAAAGAAAATACTTTATTTTCATTTTTTTCCTTATATATATAGTTTCTTATTATTTTTATTTGCTTCATACTTTTTTAAAACTAAACGTACCTTAAGAGATTAACGTTCACTTATAGTACTTTTCGGAAATTCTTGGATTATTTTCTTCCTTTGCTAGTTACATTCTCTTTGTGCTGACTTTGTTCTCGCAGTATGTATTATATGCCCCATTTTATTGGCATATAGCCTATAAGCCATAATTTGTTTGGAGAGATGGCCACTTGCTAATACAAAAAATGCCTGCAACTGGAAGCAACTGTACGTTATCCATGTTCTCAAATGGTATTGATTATTAGATGGAATTTGTTACATACTTTTGGGGGGATCAAGGGTTCGTGATGTGCTATTCACTTGTCTAGTTCAATCTTTACCAACTCTCCTTTCCCATCTTACCTGCCCAAACAACTCTCCTTTCCCATCTTACCTGCCCAAACAAAAGAGACTTGTTACCTGTTTTAGCTGATGGTGAACCTAAGGACTTTGTTTCCTTGAGTAGTGACTTGTGAGCATTACTCCTGTCATTTACTATTGTGATTATTCTCTTGAATCTATTCTCAGAAGTCGGAACTCTTATTGTTTGTTTGGATCTAAGGAAGTTTGAAGGAAATAAAATTAATGAGGAATAAATGAAAATGAAAGATAATGAAGGGAACATCGTGAATCTTTTAATAATATTTTTCATCATATTTTTTCTCATAATTTTTCATGCAATCTAAATATGTAAAAGTATTTTTCTTCAATTTTCTTTAAATTTAATCCTTAAAGATTGCAGTAAATTTGTTCTTATTTGTCAGTGGTAGTGACTATGAAGAAAATAATTCCATCTAATTGCTTTGTGGTGTTTGGTGTCTGAAGCTAGAAGATGGTCAGGTTAAGTTGCAGTCAAGATTGGAACAAGAAGAAGAAGATAAGGCTGCTCTTTTATCTAGAATACAGCGCCTGACCAAATTAATTTTGGTCTCCTCAAAAGCTTCAAAATCATCGAGATTCCCACACCATCCTGGTCCACGGAGAAGGCATTCCTTTGGAGAAGAAGAGGTAAATCATATTCATATGGAAAACTCTTAATTGCTTGTTTTTGTTTAGTTATTTACTGACACATTAGACAATTTCACTTTCTTATATGTTTACTTTTTATTTATTTTGCATGAAGTCTGACTCTTTTTTTTTTTTTTTTGATGAAATGTGCAGCTTGCATATCTTCCATACAAACGGCGGGACTTGATCTTGGATGAAGAGAACGTCGAGTTGTATATTTCACATGAAGGGAATGCTGATACTCTGGATGATACCTTGAAGGAGGAAAAGAAGTCTCGTAAAAATGGACTTCTTGGCTGGTTAAAAATTCGGGTATGTATTTGTGTGAGCTAACATCATGCATTCACAGGCAACTTTTAGACGGCCAAACATAAAAGATTGAAGCAACGAATGAAATTGCACTTGCGATCACGATGGTGGCTGTGGTGTTATGGAGGCAGGGCCAAGGAGACATCATTACTTAACATCTTGCAGCCACAATCGCTTCCTTCTTTTGATAAACTATTATTCTTAGGCTTGTAATGGTTTGGCTCAAAAGCCATAACACAAAATTTGAGGGCTTTTAATGATTTTCTACATAGTGAAAATTGAACAATATAGTTTCTGTCAATTGTGACCTAAAAAAAATTCCATATTGGAAGGGACTCATGCTAACATCATTAGTGATATGGTCAAATGCATTTTGCAAACCGGACGTGAATCACGAAGCAGTTGAATGGCTCTATTGCTGTTTTAATGGCTAATGCTTTTAGGCAATGCCATGTCCGTTGATTTGGGCAATTTTCAGAGTCTGAATAATGTGTTGGCAACATAGCATTTCGAAGTGTCAAAATCAAATTTGCATTGGCTTATGTTTTCTTCCCTGCATTGAAGTTTGCAACAGTAGGTATACCATGCTACTATAGTAGATTCGAAGATATGGATGCATAAGTCCTCAATAGATAACTTGTACAAATATGTCCAAATGGTAACAATTGATAAAAATATCAGTATCATTATCAGTAGTTGCCATATTGGTATCGAAATTGTCAGATAATATGTATTTGTATCGGATATATAAAAAAAAGTTTTAAAAATTATAGGTTGATAATAAAATATCAGTTTTATTGTGATGTATGGTCAATACTATAGCACATTAGTATTGGTATTAGGGTTTTCGATATTGATATATATCTGCCAATATTTTCATCTATTACTTGCTAGTTGATGTAGGCTACATGTACTTAGACATGGACACAAAAGGGGAGGGGATAGTATGCATTTAATTCAATGACAAGCAAACAGACCTTATACGCAAAAGGAAAAGAGAGGGCGTTTGAGATCCATAGAATCACCTTGTTTCCATATTGAAGTGGCAAAATTTCCTCTGTTTCGCCCCCGCCGGGGGGTGGGGGGGGGGTTTGAATTGAATCCTATGAAACATTCCATATATTTAAAATCCTAGAGATTCTTGCATTTTCCTATACCTTTGACTCACTTTTCCGCTTTTATTCTCTTGCATTTTCACCTTTGATTTTTTCGAACTGACCGACCTTTGTGAAGAATTGTTGAGAATTAACAGGGAGTTGAATAACTGGGAAAATATATGAAGGTGCACAAACTGATCATAAATGACTGAGATCCCCAGAGTTCATAGAAACATTTTCTTTCTGACTCCTGCTAGTTTTCTTAAGCATGTATGGTGTTTTCCTTCTTGGCCAGAAGAAAGATGGTGGCTTTGGGACCATGACAAGCTTCAGTGAGAAGTCAAATGGAGTGAAGTCAAATAGTACACCTTCAACTCCACAAGCCGATATCAAGTTTCCTACTGAATCAAGATTTCCTCGGCCCCTGGTTACGGAAGCTACGCCTTCCACGGAGCTTTTGCCTGATGCTGGACAGCATAGAGTAGTTCTTGAGGATAGCTTCTCCGGGAAGGAGACATCTCTGGTATGTGACTACGTTCATTTACCTGTGAATCTTTCTTAAGTTAGTGGGATCTAAAGTTCTATCCTCTTTTAATTGTGCATCAGCTCTTGGACTAAGTTATGATAGGTGGAGATTTACTTGAATTAAAATAGCTAAATGGGATTAGATTGTACATCACTCTTGGATGATATTGCTTTAGGTTGAGAAAAAATTATGATTAATGATGCCATGGAGATTCATGCCCAGTACAAATGTAAATGTCAACGAGTCATGACTTTGTTGGGTTGGGTGGTGTAAACTATTTTTCTTTGAAAAAATAATTCCCACTGGAGAAGGTTTTTATGGGAAAATATTTTCCATTGGATATATATCTTCTCTTTTGTTTGTTTCACATTTCTGAAATTTATTTTAATTTTTCATGCAGTTTTGAAATAGAAGTAAACATAATCTTTTTTACATCTCCCGACTGAGAAAAAAATGCAGGAGGATTTGTTTTAGATTTATTTATGGTCATATATATTTGTTCTGATCAAGTAAGCAGCTTTGTTATTTCATTGACCATGTAAAACGATACACACAGCTACCCCAGCTATCTCCTAGTGGGGTTCAAACCCAACATCAAAATTTTCCCTGGACATGTCCAGTGGGACAATTGGGATTTATTAATAACATCGTAGTAAATATTATCATCTTTAATTTTTATATTGTAAAACCATATTTAGTATATTTGGATGATCAAGTTTAATATGTTGTTCAATAATATAACTGCTTTTACATTATGACAGGAAAATGACTTTTCATTATTCTAAGGGGAAGTCATTTATCTTTGTATTTTTTAACCCACCAAATGGACCCTTATTTGTATTCTTCTTGGTATTTTGCTAAAGCCTACATTGAGTTTGGTCAGGTGAATCATTAGTGGGAAGACAGCCGGTGTTGTGCCAAACGAGAGCTGTTATGGTTCTCCCAATGGGTAGGCTCTCACATCCAACCTAATGACAAAATTAAAAATTTGAAAATGAAAGGTAAAAATTATATCAAGTGATTTAAATAGCTATTGTCCACAATTCATTTTCTAACTTTAATCTTGGCTCTTAGTTGGATGTAGGAGTCTTCCTACTAGGAGGACAATAACAGCATTTGTGTCAAATGGCTTAATATTTTCAACCTAGGTTGCATCCTGGTGGTGCTTATCCATAATGACATTATTTCATTACCTGCTGAAAAAAAAGATCTAGGGTCTTTTTTTCTCTTATTTTTCTAGCCTTTTCCTTTTTTAAATTTCCGGTGGGAGTTGGGGATTGAAGATTGCACTAGCCATATTCCCCTCTCTCTCAACCCGACATAAGAGAGGGAACAATCAGCATTCAGTTCAGTTTTTTTTGTGTGTTCGAATATTGTACCAAATATATGTGAAAGGGATGGTTTCCTCTCACTCAATCCAACATAAGAGAGGGAACAATCAGCATTCAGGGCAGTTTTCATGTGTGTTTGTATATTGTACCAAATATATGTGAAAGTGATGGTTTCCCAACTTATTCCCTTCTCTTCCATCTATGCTAAACAAAGCCTTATGAAGTAGTGATCAATTATCTTTATGGTTTTTCCTTTTCCTTTACCCCTCAAATAATCAGTTTGTTTTCTATTATCATCATCGAGGGTGTCACCTCAACACAAGTAGCATTGGAAGTATGGAATGGATTATTAGTTGATATTGCAAAATATCAGCTGTAATATTGGTATTGGTCCCCCACTGCCGATATTATCACGATATATTTGCAAATATTTAAAAAATATATTGACTCATACACCGAATATTCCCCCCAATTCATTTTTGTCCTTTTTTTTTTCATTCGACATTGAAACGGCATAGATATGACTGAGAACAGTACTAAATGCTTGGGAGGCATACCTTGCTTTGTGGAAAAGGAATATAGATAGGAATCCATCTGAATCCTGAAAAATCTTACAGGAAAGAAAACTTTGCGAGTAAAATATGATCCAAATATAACTGTTTTGTTTCTCAATCTTGGCAATTCTTCTTTTCCTCCACATTACAGAATTTGGATGGATCCTATGAAGCGTATAATTGCTTCCTCTGGCTTTATGGTTGGTTATTGTGCTGAACATTTTGGTGCTCATAGTTGGAAGCTTTTCATATTTATCAATTTCTATATGATTCAATCCATGTGTGCATAGGTCTTAAATTTATTATACTTGTTGCCAGGCAAGTGTAAAATCAATTGATCAGATTGAACTCATGAGGGAGCAGCAAAAGATTTTGTCTGGCGAAGTTGCACTCCGTTCAAGTGTTTTGAAGCGTTTGTCTGAAGAGGCTGGAAAGAATCCCAAGAAGGAACAAATTCATGTAATTCCTTTGGTTCTTCTCTGGTGTCTTGCTCTTCCATTGTGATTACCTCTTTGTTTTTTTTTTTTTTTTTGGGGTTGGGCTATTACAATATGGCCACATGGGTTAGCCCTCCCTGAGCCCATAAACCGTGACCCCTCCCTAAAAGATTTTAATTTGAGATCCCAATCATGGAATAACATATTAACCAATATGTATTGATATTGGGAGCACCAGGTAGCAAACCTTCCCGATACCAAGAAAATATCCCTATATATATCATCATATTAGTGACATACTATAATATTTTGGTTAGACGATATGTATCGCCAAAAATCATTTTTTGGTTTGCATTTGGAAGCTCAAAATTTATACATTTTAGATATATATAAATCTTTAAGAACTTTAAAGCTCTGTATATTTAGTGTATAGTATATGCATAAATCAAAAGATTTGAGGCATTTTCCAATAACATTGAAGAATATCAAGATTAATTTTAATAAAAGTAACTAGAACACTTTAAATAGGTAATTAAGATGATGAAATTTTAGTATATAACTCATTTTTTATGCGATCACGAGAGATATTTGTTATTGATATTGATATTAATATTGATATTTTCATCCGTGATCCCAAGACTTAAAAAAAAATCCTGAGATACCACTCTCAAATGGCCATGCTAGCCCTAAGGGTACACATTTATCTGTAGAGCTACTTTGATGCATTTTGTGAATTGAAGGTGGAAATGAGGAAGCTGGATGAAGAAATCAAAAAGAAGAAAGAACAAATAGCGTCACTTGAGAAGCAAATTACTGACTACATCGTGGTCTCTGACAACAAGGACAAACAAGAGATGTCACAAGTATGTTAAAATAGCCATCACTATTGCGTATTGGTCCTAGCAAGTCATTTAAAGTCATCGTCTCACGAAATTTTAGTGACAGATTATTGCTGAACTTGTGGGGCAATTGAATCAGAAGTCCTTTGAACTGGAGGTAATGCCTTTTTTTTCTTATTAACTTTATATAATGTTTCTTAAGTAATTAATGCCTTTGAACTGGAGGTAATGCCTTTGAACTGGAGCTGCGGCCTCATTCGCAAGCCACCATTGCCGCCATTCACCTTCCCTCTTCTCTCAGCTTCTCCCTCCCTCTCTCTCCTCCTGCGAAACCCTACTCCTCACCNATCTAGGATATTACAGAGTCCGACCCGAAGCACAATGCATGGATACCACATGTGCGGCTCATATGCAAGTTTTCTTGACTTTTTTTTTTATATAAATATACTTATACATAAATATAACATCTCCAAACGTTTATCCTTTTTTTACAAAATAAGTAAAATCCTTAAATATTAACAAAACCGAAGCAAAACCTCAAGACAACCGATAAAAGTGACATACATGCACAAGGGAATCAAATAGGGTAAGTAAAATAATATACATGTATATTAAATCTACCAAACATAAGTGAAGATAACCGGAAACGGAAATGGACCGAGAATAGGGCATAACGATACTTGTTTCAACCTTCAACTAAATAAATCTGACAAAAATGATGCTTTGAAATCACCTATCTCTTCCTCCTCACTCTTCATTTTCCTTCTGTTTCTCTCTCCTTTCTCTTCTTTCTCGCCTGAAATGATTGAACAATGTGTGTCGCTCCTTATATAGCCGAATCACGAGTGCCACCTCGGGCGCCTCTCGAGTGCACTTACTCTGGATCCCGCGCTTCTCCGATGTGCCCCAATTCATAAAATGTGCATGAGCGGGCGTCAGGTGTGTCTCAGGCACTAATCTGCTTCCTTGCTTCGAATTTTCTTTAAATTCACATCGTGCAATTATTTTTGATATATTCAAAATTAACTCAAAATAAACGAATAATGTCAAATAAATCAGACAGGACCGGAGTATTACGAAAATATACAAAAACATTCATAATCTAGGCTAGGATGGGCTAAACAAGTTACTTTAACTTGTGATTGTGCCCGTTTCAAAAAATTAATAAGGCTTAATTTTTTTGTCATGTCCGTTTATAATATTCATATAACTTAACCAAATCCTATAAAATTTTGGATCTATTAGACTGGGTTAGTCAGGGGCCCAGTTTTGATTTTGTATTCTGATATTTGAATGCTTGCTTTTCAATACACAGCAAGCAAGCGGACATACAATTATCCTAGAATTTTTGTCTCCCCACATAGACATGACAGAGCTTGATGCCTAGAGCAGTACAAGTCTCTAGTAAATCCACGTGGAGGGATTGAAGCTGGGGAGTCCTATTATGGTGGTCATATTTTTAGTCCAGGCTAAAACTATGACAACATATTAAAATTCGATAGATTCATTTTATAATCTGAGTTGTCTAAATTGTTATAACAAAATTCTCACTGTTGGAAATACAAAAGGACTCTTAGTCGAGAGGACTCAAACAACTCTCGAAGTGAGTCTTCTTCTTCTTGTTTTATTTTTTATCATCCCTCATTCTTCTAGTAGTGAGGATTTTATATGGCTGACTTAGATGGTTGGGATTAGAATAACACATTGAAATGTGGTGGACTCATTTATAATCCTGATTATTTAAATTGTCAGGTCGAAATCTTCGCCATTAGAAGTATAAGAGGACTCTAAAATTAATAGATTTTAACAGCTGTCAAAGCGAGTCTTGTTATTGTCTCCCCTCATAATCTCAACATTGAAGATTTCGTAACAATTTGGATGGCTAAGATTATAATAAAATATTGAAATGTGTGAGACTAATCTGATAATCCTACTCATCCAAATTATCAAAATGCAATCCTAACTGTTGGATGTATAAAAGGACTCTAACCGCTCTCAAAGGGAATTCTATTATTGTCCTTACCATTTTTTGATTTCCTGTTATCGTCATTCCATTTTTTTAATCATTCATCATATTTGCATTGGTGAGTATTTTCTTTCGGCAACTTGGACGACTATAATTTTGAAAAAAAGCATTAAAACATGTGGGACTTCGTAACTATATTGTTGGAAAAATAGAAATGATACTTTGCTCTTTGGCACTCTTGTTTAGCATTATCTTTTGATCTGTGTGTTTTTTATTTTGGTCTTTTCTCCCTTTTTCTTCTAGGTTAAAGCTGCGGATAATCGAATAATCCAAGAACAGCTGAACCAGAAGGTAGAAAACAAACTAAAATCACACATACACAAACACGAACGCGTATGTATTTAAACACACATATGCACTCACGCATGTAATACATGTACATATTGATGTGTACCTGAGGATTTGGATTTGATCTGAGATATTTCATATAGGACTCGTGAATCTTTCCGTCCAGATCTTACACACTACAAATCAGAAGGATAATTTCAGAGGGATTGAGATTCACTTTTGGTTTATCCTGAGATGCTTATGTCAGTCATTTAGACCCAACAAAATGAGTTTGGAAGAGAGGAGGGGTGAAAGAGGCAAGAGTGGAGAATTTTGCTCCACATATTGTAAGGAGGCTGAGGTGTTTGGAGGATAGGCTCCGGATTTGTGTGTGTGCAGGTTTAGCATTGTAAGACTAAACCTTGGAAGTTGGGTTAATCTTTTGGAGATCAGAATGCTCTAAGGTTAATTTTATAGATAATTCCTCCTCCTTTAGATATCCAATGTTCAATGTTCTCTGTGGCGAGAAGGTTGATATTTATAACTATTTGAAGATCAAAGGTAGTTCCTTCGTAGTGGAGTTCCTGGCCACATCCCTAGAGTAGGGTTGGTTGTTGACCATTCTGGTTCGTCATCACCTTGCACGTTCTGAATTGTGGGGGGATGTTGATTGTGATGGATTGTGCTGATCATGTCCATTCGAGAGGCGAATGGCTATCAACTCCTGGTTTGTTGTTGTTCAAGTTCTTGGACATGATATGGACCCGAAACTTTAATCAGTCAATAATCTGACCGATTGGATAGTATTTCCCAAATTTTGATTGGGCTTTGGACATGAGGATCCTTTACGGACCTTGGTCCATTGGGCCTCTTTCAGACATGCTCTTGCTTTATTGGTGCTCTGATTTTGTTGGGCCTCCTTATATTTATGGGTCAGGTTGGTGGGCTCAGATTAGCTTTAAGATTTTTTCTGGACCCAATACATATATGCATGCGCGCACACACATATACAGAGAGAGAGAGAGAGAGAGAGAGGATCACCGTCCACTGAGAAAATACTTCTTTCAACATTCATGGTTCATCCTTACAGATGTGTGAATGTGAAGGATTGCAAGAACAGATTACCTCCTTAAAACAGCAGCTTTCTGATGCACCCGAGCCCCGATGTACGAACCTGCTGATCAACGGTTCACAGCGATTCACTGGGATACGATCCTTAGCCGGGGAACTTAAGATGGCCAAAGAAAGACTGCAATTAAAAGATACGAGTGAAGAGTTGCTGCGACACCCACAGGTTCTTTATCTTACCATATAACCAAATTTTCAAAGCAATCAGCTACGTTAATTTCATCGATAATAATATCGTTTCTGAAAAAATTACGGATGTAAAAAAATTATTTTTTCACAATTGTATTGAAAGTGAGTTGTATAATAAAATTTGACCATTTTTTATTATCTATTTTCCTATTTGATGAATTTCTGTCCAAAATTTTGATGTTAATTATGATATCTTTCTAGATTATGAAAAAATACTTTAGAACTTTTTATTTAATGCATGATTTATATCTCTAAAAAACATGTTGATTTGGACTTTTTGGAAAAATTAGATATATTTTAGACGTTTGAATTTAAGCTTTTAAATTTAGCCTATATATCGTACTTATGAAATGAAAATATGGGCTGACATATATGGGTGTCTTTCACGATACATCAAGATTGTGACGTTGCAGTATCAGCAATACATCTCAGACGATATTTAAAATATTGGTTGATTCACCTGATATTCTCTGATATATTGACTGATATTTGTCCGTCGAGTTAAACTCCCGAAACCTCTTACTCGGATATGTATACTCATTATAGCCGACACTGTTATTGCTGCGACCGATGTCAATATTTTTATCTATAATTATAGTATTTATTGAAAATATATCACCGGTTGGTATATTTTCATCCATCTACAAAGCATATCTTTTGTTCTTAAAACAGGGTGCCGAGATTGAAGAACTGAAGCAGACGGTAACCGAACTTGCAGAGTCAAAGGAGCAGCTGGAAATCCAAAACAAGAAACTGGCGGAGGACAGTTGCTACGCCAAAGGACTGGCTTCAGCCGCCGCAGTCGAGCTGAAGGCCTTGTCGGAGGAAGTCTCCAAGCTGATGATCCAAAACGAGAGACTGACTTCCGAGCTAGCAGTGCTAAAGAACTCCCCGGACCCGCATAAATCCAGGAGAGAAGCTCACGTCAGGCACCACGCCAGGGGGCGAACCCCTCATATCTGAAGAAAGAATTAACCCTAACCCGGGAAAGGGCTCGCGACCGAGGCCCCCCCCCTCCAAAAAAGGGGAGAAATGATCCCGGAAAAGAGAAGCTCATCTGAAGAATGAACTCCAAGACTTGTGGGCAGTTCCCGTTGGTGTTGTAGATTTCTAGAATTTTGTAAAAATACCAAGAGTCCCACATTAAGAATTATAGAAGCATTTGTAGGTACTTACATATTGTAATGTCATTAATGTTGAGTTGTTATTAGCTGTATAATTTATTTTTTTAAAAATTGCACCCTTGTGGGGCCGGTAAGGCATTTTAGGGTTTTTTTATAGGGGCACTTAGTAGGTGGACATGTTAAATGTGTCAATGGTGGATTTATGTGTCATGCATGTGGTGTTTATATGATATTTGAAAGTTATTTAACTTTAAAATAGTCATTTTTTATGAATGTAATTTTTCTTTTTT
>JAODPA010077634.1:0-27795 GCA_025585075.1 Nepenthes mirabilis
TAAAAATTATGAAAAATGGTTCAGCACCAGAAGCACCAAAATCTGAACTAGGCAAGGCAATTTTCCTTCATCAGAGGGAACCAGCAGCCGTTTAAACAAAGCCGCATCGCACACCACTCCGGCTTTTAGAGTACAAAGGCACTCCGGCTTCATCATTCTCAATGCCACTCCGGCCTCAACACACGCAAGCCACTCTGGCCTTATAGTGTACAAAATGCACTCCTAATTCATGTTATTCAAGGCCACTCCGGCCTTTTAACGAAACAGGCACTCCGGATGCTTAGCCACTCCGGCCTCATCTCATGCATGGCCACTTCGGCCAATGAGAGTACAAAAAGCACTTCGGATTCATCACTCTAGGCCACTCTGGCCGTTTAGCAAATAATAATCACTCTGTCCTTATCACACATATGGCCACTCCAGCTTTTTGTGTACTGAAGGCACTCCGGTCTCATAAGACACATGGCTACTCCGGCTATTTATCAACAGCAACTCCAATTCAGACAATAGGCCTATATCAGCACAGCCATATCAATGGCCAAGCAGCCAAGATGAAGACAGTAGCCCGAGCAGCTTGGAACATTAGAAGACGCCAAAAAAAAAAAAACAACATCATGGACCATCATGCCATTCTTCACTAAACACCATAGTGGATCCAGTACACGGTAGTTGTAGTTGTAGATGGTACCACCACTATTGTAAGCCATCAGGGAAAGCACCAAAAGAGGCCCCCTACAAACAAGTCAAGCCGCTTACATACCGGAGGGACCTTAGCACCAAAAGAGTGCTAAGTCTCTGGCAAATAGCTAGCTACAGTGTAAAGGAAATGAGCCGGAGTGTACTTTGAGCCCCATACAAGGTTGAACCAAGGCACATTTTATTTAGACTCTTGGAAAAGCCCATAAGTAGATTTAGTCGAGAAAAACCCATTGTTGTCTTCACACCATATTACCACATCTCTAGAGGAGGAATCAGGGTTGTAAGGCGGCATGCTTCCAGCAATTTCTGTAATGGTTTGGATTTGATGGCTAGGCCTTTACCTTTTTTTTTGGTAAGCAAGTAAATTTGGATTCAATGGAGAAAAAATTACACAATCTATGCATTATCTCCAAGTATTTTGCCTTAGAGTTAATGCATAAAATGTTAGGGCATTCCCCGAGCAACTTGGTACCACAGAAGACACCAATAGAAATAATAACAGAAGAGGTCCTCCAGGAGGACAACATTTAACAAAAAAAAAATGACAATATAAGAAATCTGTTAAAGCGGCCAGGTCGGCTGCTGCCCATTTTGACTGAATCATCACGCCATATCGGATCATGCCGTAGCAACCCAGTTGAAGCTTCCATCATGGGTCCTAGAGCAGACCATATAATGGCAATTCATTTTAAATCATCCATCCATGCTACTGTTACCCAGCCATAGCAGCCACCCAGAGTTAGAGTCAACAATTCCAGCACCAACAGATTACAGCAGGGCAGCTCGCAAAAACTCAATTGAGTCTACGACCGCACCTTCTACCGCACCCTCAAATACTTGGGCAGCATAGCAGAGTCAAAAAAATGCATCTCTTTACACTGAGCAATGCATAGATGCCTGCAAACAGGAGCAAATGCCCCCAAGACAGCAGCCCTTCCTGCAACTTCAAGGCCAAGCAGACCGAATTGATCTGTAGGCAGCCAGAGGTCAACAGCTTCAGCCAAATTCATTGTCTCATTCCAACCTAGGCGAGTCAACAAAGACTCAGCAGGAGCCGACAACCTCAGCATCAACCAACATTGCTAAGCCTTTACCGTTTGATAAAAAAAAATATTTTGATAGGTCTTTTTGTAGACCGGTTTGATGACCTCTGGTTTGTGTTCTGGCCCACTTATCTGTGCTGTCTCTATGGGCTATCATGGATGTAAGCACTCTGAACTATGGCGTGTTGTCATGGTGAAATTTGGAGTGTCTGTTATGAGGTCGCTGTTTGGGTTAGGTTTCTCACAAATTCCCGGTTTGGCTCCCCGCTGACTGGTCAAAGTAGTGTTTTGCCGCTAGCTTGGATTGACGTGGTATGCGTCTTTCAGCGGATACGCAATGGCTGTGTGGTAGCAAGCCTTGGCTAACGTTGACGGCTGGCCTGGTTGGACACACTGGTCATTCTCTCACGTTCCGGAATGGATTGTTTCTATTTTGATTTACTATTTCTCGCTGTGACAGAAGGCAGGATTGTTACTTTTTCTTAGCCCTATTGTGGTTGTCGGTATGTCCGACGTGGATGATTGACTACAATGGTCACACTGGTCCTTCTCTTTCACGTTCTCGATTTTCAGCAGATTGTCAATGCATGTGACGTAGGGGCTGGAAGATTGCTCTAGTGCAGTTATTCAGTATTGAGACGACTGTTGGGTTTGAAGACTTTTTTTTGGTAAGTTTTTTGGTTTGAAGACAGATGGATGGCCGTGTGTTTTTTTCTTTATGATCTTGCCTTTCATTTTTCTTTTCCATGTTTCTTTCACGATGTGCTCGGGGTATGCCCTAGCGGTTTTATTTTAACTCTAAGTTGGGAAAACACTTCGAGTTAGAATAGAGTTTTGTATATTTTGTGTTAATTTAATCTAATCTTAATTACTTACCAAAAAAAAAATGTTCTACAATCTCCAAATCAAACGGATTTGGCCACATCCATTTGCCAAGCTTGATGATATCCTTGACTTTCGCGTCAATAGGCAACCCAAATATACATCGGACTCTCTCATTGAACCGATCACAGAGGGGTCCAAGAGGGTGCCAACAATCCAACCATAAGAATGTGTCAACATCATTACCAATGTGATTGTGAATCTTGGAGCGAAGAATAGGACGGAGTTTCATTAGTTTTCTCCAACTCCAGGGAGTTGAATCAAGGATTTTTATAGTCCAGATGCACCTATCTTTGATGCAATAATTATAACACCAAGAAACCCAAATAGAGGCCGGGTCCTTTGTGATGATCCTCCAAAGATGGCGACACAACAAGGCTTTATTAGATGCGACAATGTTTTTTATGCCCAATCCACCTTCCTCTTTAGACATGCAAACATCTTTCCAGGCAACCTTAGCAAAATAATTCCCTTCAGTGGAACCAATCCACAGAAAGCGGCGGATGGACTTATCTATACTCTTCATTGCTGCTTTGGGAATGATGAACATAGAGGCCCAGTAATTGTGGATTGTCAAAAGGATGGGAGAAATAAGCTGAAGCCGCCCACCAAAAGAAAGCCATCTATTCCTCCACAAGGAAATTCTCTGCTGAACTTTATCAAGGAGAGGTTGGCAATCTAAGAAGGATAGTTTAGTGGTGATGAGGGGGACACACAGATAGCGAACTGGGAGTTTCCCTCTTTTGTACCCGTGAAAGCCCTCAATAAAGAGATTGGAGTCCTCATTCCCCAAGCAGATGAAAAGCTCACTTTTATCAAGATTTGGAGAAAGCCCCAATAGCTTTTCAAATTTAATGAGGCAATCATGTAAAATCTGAATAGACTTAATGTCAGCTTTGGAAAAAAGGAAGATGTCGTCCACAACACAAGCATCACCGTTTTTGATTTTGCACAACGCAAGTGATACTGAACGTCAGGATTACACCTGGTTTTGACTTCCAGAATTCCATTTAGAACCTCCATCGCTAGAACAAAGAGATAAGGCAATAGAGGATCCCCCTGTCAAAAACCCTTGGCACCACGGAAGAAACCCACAGACTTGCCATTCAAATTGATAGAGAACGAAGTTGTGGTAATGCATTCATGGATCCATATAATCATTAGAGGAGGAAAACCCATCAGTTTGAGAACTGCCATCAGAAATCCCATTGAATGGAGTCATAAGCTTTCATTAGATCAACCTTCAAAGCACAACGCAGGACTCCCCTATTCAAGTGATATTTATGAAGTAGTTCCTGGGCCAGAAGAATATTGTCACCAATGTTTCTACCAGCAACGAAAGCTGTTTGGCTTTTGTCAACTAAGAAAGGCAATGTAGGCTGCAGACGGGCAGTAATAATCTTTGAGATGATCTTGTACAAGACATTGCAACAGGAAATGGGACGAAAGTCAGAAACCTTTAACATGCTGCTCTAAAGAGAGAAGCTCTGCCTTCTCTCTTCGTTTCCCTTCCCCACTCTTCTCGTCACTCCCAGCCCCTTGCACCAGCGCCTTATGGCGCTGGATTCCCTCATCCCTGCCCCTTCCCTGCTCTCTTCCCACGTATTGGAAACATCTCTCCTTTCATCTTCTCCCTCCCCTTCGAGTGTCCTCCGTGCCCCCGCTGGCTCCCGTTTCCCAAACCCTATTGGCGGATGTCTCCCTTCTGCTCAATCTGTTGATGTTTCCTGCGCCCCCCTTCTCGCTGCTCTCCCCCTCCATCTTCAATCTCTTATGTGGGGATTGATTCTAAAGTTGGGATTCCAGATTGTTCGCCTTGCCCCCCGTATCTGTCATGGTATCCCTTCATATTGAGGCTACCTGCTCCCCTGTTGCCTCAAGGCTTCTTCCTTCTTCTCAGACGAACCTGAGTCAAAATGCTTTAGATGAACGCTCGAAGTCGGTGGCTTAGCCCATGCCTTCGTGGGCTGCTATTGTCTGCAAGGACGCCCCGGTAGAAGGTACCCAGCTTAAATTCTTCTCTCCCTCATCCCCTAATGGCTTTGTCATTGAACTTTTTTCCCATGCTGAGGTTATTCAGTAAGGCGAAGTCACTTGGAGGGATTCCCTTGTTGGTTACTTCTATGACTCCCACCTTAGTTTCTACGTTGTCAATCATATTGCCCATAGGATATGGGCCAAATTTTGGGTTTCCCATGTTGCTGAACTGGACAAAGGGTTCTTTCTCTTCCGTTTTGCCAGTGAAGCCCAAATGCTAGAGTGTCTGAATCATGGTCTGTGGACTTTCGCAAGTCGACCTTTCTTTTTGAAGAAATGGTCCCCAGACCTGGTTCTCTCCAAGGAGGAATACAAAACATTTCCCATCTGGATTCACCTTAAGGAGGTCCCGATTTAATTCTGGACTCCCCTGGGTCTCAGCTGGATCGCCAGCGCCATAGGGAAGCCCCTCAGCTGGATCCTGCTACTGCCAAGATGGAACGATTGCGGTTTACCCGTATTTGTGTTGAAATCTCGGCCTCCTCTCCTCTGCCTGAGTGAATCAGGATCAATTCTGGAGTTAATCTAGGTGTTTCCCAGGGCGTTGACGTGGCTGTGGAATATCCTTGGAAGCCTAGCCAGTGTGAATTTGGCAAGACTTCTGGGCTCTCTAAGTTTCATAGCAAGACGACCCCTAAGTTTAAACCTACCGGTCGCCTGATCCCTCCTACGCACGAAGCCTGTGCCTTGGAGGGTAAAGGAATTAGGAGGAAAACTGGCACAACTGTGGCTGCTGTGAAGTCTGATGGCATTGCGTCGGCCTCCAACTCCCTTGCTATTTGCAAAACCCAGTGGATGCCATCCTTCCGGATTGCTTAGATGGAAAAGTTGTCAAAGATGCTTGTGGATATACTGAGTCTACTTCAGGCTCAAGTATCGACTTTTTGGCGACTGAGTCGGTAATTCAGACCCCCTCTGATAGAGGAGTGGCTTCCCGGATTGAGTCTTCCCTAGTGATTGGATGTCCTGTCCACGCTGGTAGTAGTAGTGACCAGCGTATGCCTCCTTGTGCTCCTCATTTTCCTGAAGATAACCAGTTGAAAGTCGACCCCATTGGTCAAGCCCTGACCGGTGGTTCCAGTACCCAGCCTCTGCAGGTGGCAGGGGACTCTCAAGGTTCCGCCCCTTGCTGCCTGGGTGTCCTCCCTCTGTCCCTGTAGATAAGGCTGGAGAATCATTCCAGCCAAAATCGATCTTGAAAAAATCTAAGGGGCCTAAAAAGAGAAATTTCCCTTCTCTCAAGCCCCATGGTTAGCATCACATGCTGGAATGTTCGTAGGCTTAATAGGGCTCTCAAAACCCATGAAGTCAAACACTTTATCTTGTCCTCCCGATGCACTATCATTGGTCTTGTGGAGACTCGTGTTAAAGAAAATAAGGCATCCCATATTTCTAATATGCTGATGCCTTCTTGGAAGAGGGAGATGAATTACTCTGCCACTCCTTCTAGTCGTATTTGGATTGGTTGGGATGTAAGTAGTGTTGATTTGAGCATTTTGTCAAAAACTGACCAAATCATCCATTGCAAAATTCTTAATAAAATTACTAACCACTCCTATTTCATATCTTTCATTTATGCCTCTAACTCTGAGATTGACAGGAGAATCCTCTGGGATAAATTGCGTGCCATCCACCAATTTATCTCTGGCAAGCCTTGGGCTGTGTTGGGAGACTTTAATGCTATTAGAGCGCCTTCTGAGAACCTGGGGGGTTGTTGGCACGGTAACAGTGCTAAGGCTCTTGATAACTGTCTCATTGACTGTGAGCTGCAAGATCTGAGCTATAACGGGGCTTTCTTCACTTGGAATGACGGAACAGATACTAGTTCTCATGTCTTCCGTAAGCTCGATAGAGTGGTGGTTTATGGTCCCTGGCTTTTGGAGCTCCCCTCCATAGACTCCTTCCCCCTGGCTAGGCTTTCGGACCACTCTCATTGCATTTTGTTCCCAATTACTTCGAGGCCTCCAAAATTTGGGTGCCTCCATTTCAATAATTTCATCACTCACCATCCTCAATTTATCCCCATTTTTCACCAATGCTAGGGTAACCCTATCCAGGGTGTTCCCATGTTTCGAATTGTTTCAAAGCTGAGGCTTATCAAGGAGAGGATGAAGGAATTAAATCGTAACATGGGCAATGTCTCTGAAGAGGTCTCTCGTACGCAAAAGGCCCTTGAAGACTACCAGAGGAATGGCCTTCTTTCTGCCCCTCAGCTCGTGGTTAATGAATAAGAAAAGCTTAAAGCTGATTATTGTAGAGCCCTGAGAAATGAGCTTGAATTCCTTCAGCAAAAAGTGAAAATTAGATGGCTCAGGAGCGATGATCAATGCACAAAATACTTCTTTCGATCAATAGCCAGTAATCGTAACAAAAATAGGATCCTCTCCTTGTCCAAAGAGGATGGCTCTCCTACGAGCAGTTTGGAGGAAGTGCAGCATCTCTTTATCAATCACTTTACACATCTCCTAGGTACTGGTAGATCGACTGGACCGTTCCCTAAGGAGAGCCTCCGTCCTTTTACCCTCAAATCTGTCCCTGAAGACCTCCGTCTGGGTCTCTATCGGCTCGTCACTGCTGAGAAAATCCACCAGGCCCTGTTCTCGATTGATGATAATAAAACCCCAGGCCCGGATGGTTTTTCTGCCAAGTTCTTCAAAGCTGCCTAGAATGAAGTTGGACTGTCCATTATTGAAGCTATCTAAGATTTTTTCCAATATGGGAAGCTCTTAAAGCAGATCAATGTGACCATATTGTGCTTAATTCTGAAGACCAAATTGCCTACAAAGGTCTCTGATTTCCGTCCCATAGCCTGCTGTAACGTCTTATATAAGATCATCTCTAAGATCATTGCCACCCGCCTTCAACCTTCACTCCCTTTCCCGGTCGCCAAATGTCAAACCGCTTTCGTAGCCGGTAGGAGCATTGGTGATAATATTCTGCTCGCTCAGGATTTACTTCATAGATATCACCTAAATAAGGGGGTTCCACGTTATGCGTTAAAGGCCGAAGTGGCGTTGGCCTGGTGGTTAAAAAGGATTTCTCCTTCCTCCCCCACCCAGGTTCGATCCCCCGCGGAAGCATTAAGTGGTACTGTGCCTCCCAAAAAATCCCGCAAGGGGTTTCTGGGTTATGGGGCCGCAGTGCGGTGGGGCCAGTCACTATAAAAAGCTTACCCTTAACACAGTTTTTACCGAAGTGGAGTTCAACCTGGTGGTGATTAACGCATACGCCTTCCCTCTCCACCCGGGTTCGAAACTCCGCGAAAGTACCAGTGGTACTGAGCCTCCCAAAAAATCCTTCGGGATTTCTGGGTTATGGGGCCGCGAAGCGGTGGGGCCAGTCACTTAAAAAAGCTTACCCTTAACACAGTTTTATCAGTTGCGCGTCTGACAACGTCGCTCTGACAGGCAATTTTCAAAATTCGATTTTGAATTTTGAATCTGCTCGGCGTCGTCCTCGGCGTTTCCGACTTGGGTGCCGGGCGGCTCCGGTGCCTGCCATGGCCGGCCTCCCGGTTGCTTGCCCGGCTCCCCCCCGTCACCCAGATTCCATGCTTTGGTGTTGTCGGCCTCGGCGACCTCGAAGAGTTCGGTGTTACCTGCGATTTTGATTGCCGGCGTTTCTGACCATCTTTTCTAGCCTTCTGTGTGAGGCGAAGTTTCTTCTTCAGTTGGAGTGTTCGTGGCTAGGGCCCTATGGCTGCTGAGAGTGCATCGTCGCTCATCCTTGAGTCCCCGCATTTCTCTCCAGCTCTTTTCCTTGTATCCTTGGCTTGCTCCTAGGGTTTTCTCTTGTCTTTTCTCTATCTTCAGATTGGGATGGGCTCTCGTAGGTCCTGGTGCTGGCTCTAAGGTGCTGATGTCTGGTTGTCCCCTGGTTTGGTGAAGCTTGGCTGATGCCCTGATGTGCCGGCCGTGGAACTGTTGGTTGCCTATGAACTTTCTGATCTGTGGCTTCGGGAGCTGCTTCCTTTGGCTTCCTGGGATCACTTCTATTATTGGCAGGGGATTGAGGAATTGCTACAGTCGATTTTACCTACCAAATTCTGTATTTGGTGGTTGCTGTTGTTGGGGTGCTTAAACGCCTTCCTGATTGCTGCTTATTGTGGTGATCGTGTTGCATTTCATTGAAATGCTTGTGTCTGGCTCTCTCAGCCAGTATGTTGAAGTTGTTGCGTGGCAACAATTTTCTTGTAGGCTGTTGTCTCGGCTTGAAGGTAGTGATGCAGCCGAATGTTCCTTGGTGTTGCTCACTGCTCTGGCTGTTTTTTCCCTTTTACTGATTGGGTTGGGGGAGCCCGTGTGCTTATGGACTTGGAAACTCCGGCTGAGGGCTGAGCAGCTAGCTATGGTTCCCTTCGGTTGCTGAATGATCTTCCTGTTTTGAGGTGATGCCTTGCCTAATTGCTGCTTTATTGTGGCGTTAGTGCTGCAATCCTTGGATTGTTTGTGTCTGGCTAATTCTGCTAGTTAGCTGAAGGTGTTTCTTTGCAACAATTTTGAATTTTATGAGTTATAGCCTGCTGCAATGGTCTGTAGTTTTTATTGTTGCTATTGCTAAGGCCGAATGGGATTGTGGAATTTGGATTATTCCTGTGCTGAAGGAAGTTTGGTTGCTGCACTTCTAATGCAACGGTGAATAGCAGTGCCCTTTGGATGCAATTGGTTGCTGGGCCTGCTTTGCTTACATGCCTCACTTGCACATATGATGCTGTACTGGCTGATGTATGGGTCTTGTTGTATGCTGGCTGTATGCTGGACTGCTTGGTGCTGGCTGTATGCTGCTGGTGCTAAAGCTGCTGATGCTGCTCGCCTCATTGTGATGCAGTATGGGGTGCTGAACTTGGGGGTTCTGCTGTGGTTTACTGTTGAATGCAGGAATTAATGATTTTGGTGATGCCTTCCGGGTTGTGCTTATTCGGGCGGCTGTTTTTTTGATTTTGGCTGCTGCAGATATTGCCTGTTGATGGCGGCCCTCTGGCCTGGCTGGTGTGCTAACGTGCATCAATTTTTCTCCTGCCGGCTGTTGGGAGCTGAAATGGCTGCTGGAAGTCCTGGAGGCATGGTGTGAGCCATTGCTGATGTGGTTCGATTCGTTCTGCATTCTGATGGGTTGGCCCTCTGCTGTTTTGGAGCTGTTGTGGCTAAAGCTGAACAGATGTATATGCATTCTAATGCCAAGTTGGTCGAATTACAGCCAGGAATTGTTGTAAGGACTGCGGCTATTGCTGTTCTGCTGCTGTGCCCCGTGTAGCAATTCCTGGATGCTGATTACTCTTCTGCTTCTGAAGTGTTGAGCTGTTGTACTGTTTTCTGTTGATGCTGTGCTGAAGCTTTGGCAGTTGAATGGAGATGAGCTGTGTGGCATTAGTTTCTGCTGGCTCGCTCCTGATGGTGTATGCTGTGTGGCAATCGGCTCAATTTCTGGACCGGCTGCTGCACTTTTTTGGGTGGCTATTTTGGTGAGCTGGTGGAAGCACTTTGGCATATGCTTGTGTGTCAGCTTAGGAGTCTTTTCAGACTACTTTTGTTGTTATCTGTTCTTGTAGTCCTCTTAGAGGCTTTTTTGGTATTTTCTTTGTACCGTTTGCTTGGGGTATGCCCTAACTTTTAAATATTTTAAATCCAAGTCAAGATACTTGGAGATAAAACATTAATTTTGTAATTTTTTCTCCCTATAATCCAAAATACTTACTTACCAAAAAAAGCGTTATGCGTTAAAGGTTGACCTAATGAAGGCATATGACTCCATCCATTGGGATTTTATTCTGGCAGTCCTTGAGCTGATAACTTTCCCCCCAGTGATCAAATGGATCAGCCAATGCATTACCACAACCTCATTCTCTATCAATCTTAATAGAGAGTCCATGGGGTTCTTCCATGGTGCCAAAGGTCTTAGACAGGATGCTCCTTGGCTAAAGTGTGGGACGGTGTCCCAGTAATTGGCTGTGTGATGCAGATCTGGCTTGATGGCCTTCTTGCCAGCTTGGCTATTAGATTGTTGTTTGGATTTAATTTAGGTTGTATTTTCTTAAACCTATCATGTCTAGGTTCGAGGTCTTAGATCTTGACCTTTTCCTTGAGTTTTGGGGTATACCCCTTTTTCCTGTGCTCTAATTTCAAGTTGGAACTTACCAAAAAAAAATTTTAAGTTGGCAAAACACTTGGAATTAGGTCATAGATCTGTAAATTTTTTTATTTTTAATACAATTACTTACTTACCAAAACAAAAAGCCAAAGGTCTTAGACAGGGGTGCCCTCTCTTGCCCTATCTATTTGTATTAGGGATGGAAGTCCTGAATGGTATGCTGGAAAGAATGACACGGTCTAATCCGGACTTTCAGTTCCACTTGAAATGTGAGGAATCTCGAACTGTGATGCTTGGTTTTGCGGATGATCTCCTTCTTTTCTCCAAAGTTGACTATAAATCCATCCTGGCTTTACATGAGTGTCTTAAAATTTTCAGTAACCTGTCTGGTCTTGCTCCCAATTCGGATAAGAGTGAGGTTTTTTATTGCTCTGCTAGTGAGAATACCATTTAGGGTATCCTTGATATCCTCGGGTTCAAGAAAGGCAAACTCCCTGTCAGATATCTTGGAGTTCCTCTCCTCACCACTATGCTATCTATCGTTGACTATAAACCTCTCCTAGAAAGAGTCCAACAAATAATTTCATATTGGAAGAATTGCTGGCTCTCCTTCGTTGGGAGGCTCCAACTGATTTCCTCCTTCCTTTCGACTATCCACAATTACTGGACCTCCATATTCATCTTTCCTAAATCCATCTTGAAAAGCATTGAAAAGTCCATTCGCACCTTTCTATGGCACGGTTCCTTTGAAGGTAGATATTCTGTCAATGTTACCTGGAAAGATGTGTGTTCCCCTAAAGAGGAAGGTGGTTTAGGTATTAAAAATTTGATTGCTTCTAATAAAGCTTTGTTGAGTCGACGTTTCTGGAGGATCATCTCTAAGGACAAGGATTCCATTTGGGTTTCATGGTGTTACGACCATCGAATCAAAGACCATTACATCTAGACTAGCAAAGTCCCGTAGTTAGCCCCTTGGAGCTAGAAAAAACTGATGAAGCTCCGCACTGCCCTTCGCCCTAAGATTCGATACCATATTGGTAGCGGAGTCGGCACCTTCCTTTGGCTTGATTTCTAGCATCTGCTCGGTCCTCTCTGTGATCGATTTAATGAGAAAATCAGATGTATAACAGGGTTTCCTTTAGATGCAAAAGTCAAGGACATCATTATAAATGGTGTTTAGATGTGGCCTAACCCGTTTGATATGGAGGTTGCTGGTATTGTGGAAAGCATGCCTCCTATCCCCCTGATCCTTTCTGCCGTGATGTGGCGCTTTGAACTGCTGACCGCAATGGGCTTTTACAAGAGCCCAAAGATGCGGTGGCATGGTCTAGCCTTGTCTGGGGGCCAATGTACACTCCGGCTCATGCCTTTATTCTCTGGCTGGCTATTCATCATAGGCTAAGCACTCTGGATAAGGTTAGCAATTTCTTTCATATTCTAGCGTCTTGTGTCTCTATTCCAACGGTAGGGAAAGTCATGACCACATCTTTTTTGATTGCCCATTTTCCTCGACCGTCTGGCGTCTCATGCGCCAAAATGCAGGCTTTAGCTGACATCATCCAGATTGGTATTCCAACATCTTGCGGGCTGCCAATCGCTGGAAGGGCAAAAACCTCAAAGCCCGCTCCTTCCGCCTCACTCTTGCGGCCTCAGTCTATTTTATCTGGAATCGTGTGTTTAAGAAAACGATGGCGCTTAATGAAACCCAGATGGCTTACCAGATCTTTGCTGCGGTCCGGGGAAAGCTAGAGATTTCTCACATTGCCTATGCACATAGAGACAGATCGGTGTTGATCAGATGGAGCATCCCACTATCAAACTTGAGACCGGACGTTGAGCTCTGACTGATTATGGGGTGGTCAGGAGCGATTGGTTCACCACTAGTGTGATTGATGGTTTGTGTGAAATGCTGGATGGGCAGGTTGCATTTCTCTTTTCCCAGGTTGCTTCCCTGCTAACTGGGCTGATCCTTGGGGCTTTCTGCTCTCCGGATTCCTTGTTTTGTCTACTAGATGGGTGGTTGGGCGCATTGTTGCTCTGCAGCCGGCTTGAGAGAGGGAAAAAAAGGTCGGATGTAGTGGCTAGTGTTGCCTTTCTTAGGGGGTTTGGGCTGTATGCCCTATTTTTCGGTTTGTTGCTATCTCTATCATGCGTTGGCATGGAATTTTTAATAAAAAAAATTATGCTGGGATGGCGTGGGAGGGTTTTGCTTCTTTGGGCTGACGTGGAGTGCGCAGTCTTCCTTTGGGTGTCTGGGCAAAATGCTCTTTCTGCTATTTGTAGCTTGCGCTGACGATGTTGTTTGTCCTTTTTGGCTAGAGGAAAAAAAAAAGAGAAGCTCTTCTTCTTTGGGCTATTGTGGCTTGTGTAGCCGTCCTAAGGGTGTTAGGGGTGTTTGCCCGATTTTATCAGTTTGTAGTTTGCGCTGTCTTTCGATGGTGTGGCTCTAGTCCAAAAAAAAAGGGTTCTGTTGTGATTACTGGCAGAAAAAAAAATCTGGCTGGTTGCGGTGGGACTGGGGTAGCTCTTGTGCTGCTGTTTGAACCAGCTTTATCCTTCATATCCTGATCTGCTGCTGGCCTTGCTGTCCTGAGATGCTGTTGGTTGGAAGTATGGGTTACAAGGCTTGGGCAGACGCAGGAATGAAGTAGTGTAAATCCTCCTTGGTTTGAGTTATTGCTAATCTGTGGTGCGATGTAAGATTACATATACATTGGGAGACAGTTTGAAGTGCCACCAATTGATTAGGATGTTGCATAGCTGTTAGTTTAATTTCGTTCTGTAGTTTCGGCTCCTGGTTCTGCAGTAGGTTATAGGAGAAGATTAATCTGCCATCTGTTGCTGGCAAATGCTGTAGCTTCCCAGTGTTTTGTTGCTCTGGCTGGTTTTCTGATGTAGACGCTGCGTGGAGTGGAGTTGAGACTGATTGATATGATGCAGGAGCTCCTTGCCATTGCTAAATGTGGATCAGCTCGTGTTTGATGGAGAAGACATGAAGTCTTGATCCAGAAGCTGGGGTCTTATGAAGCTTAATACTAAAAAGGCAAATGGAAATTTCTCTAGGGGACGTAGAAGCTGAAACTTCTCTCTTTGCTTTGTTCTGCTGAATTTTCTAAGCTTCAATCCGTATGGGTGGCCAAATCCTACCTTTGATGGTGAGCACACCAAGCTGAATGCTGCAGCTGCCATGGGCCATACTTTGAAGCAACTGATGCTGGGCTGCTGTGTTTTTTGTTGTGGGAAGCTTCCTAGGCTGTGTGTCTGGTGCTGGAGCTACTGTAGAAGATGCTGGGAGGATGGATCAAGATGCAGAGATCACCATGACTGAGCTGAGTGAGTTGTGGCTGAGGATATAGTTGGGGTGACGTTGAACAATTATAGAAGCAGTTTTTGTGCTTCTAGAGTTGCAGAGGTAGGAAGTTGCCGCTGGTTGCTATTGTTTTATGAACTCCAAGAATGTTGATGCTGCACGGTGCCATTTGGTGGGGTGGTGCAAATGTCTGCGGTGCCATTTGGTGGATGCTGCACTTGTGAGGTTGCTCATTGACTGTAGCTACTCCCTCGTCTCAGAAACAGAGCATATCAGCAAGGCCAGTTATAGCCATTGGACTGCTGCAACATCAGCACAATCTTCATAGCATTTGGCTGCTCAACCAATGAAGGAAACAGCAAGACCCAGCAAGGAATGCCACTCAGAAACAGACATCAAACCGGTTGATCACCAACCATGCACAAAAATACTATTACCAAACAATGCTGAAGTGGATCGGTGCTATGGCTGACAACAGTGCGGCTCATGGATTTACTGATGCCCTACTGGTTGCTGACCATGTGATGCTGTAGTGAAAATTGTAGACTGTACCATGATCCATTTTGGTCGCAGTAGTTGTATTGCAAAGCAAGAGGTGGATGTTCACAGACTGCTATACTCTTGCTGGCGGAATGGGTTAGTGTCCATCCAACTTGTCATGTCTCCTTCCGACGTGACTTGCCGAGGTACTGATGCTGTCCGTGGTACTACAGAACTTGCAAGGTTGTCCACCCAAAGGAGTCATCATAGAGCACTATGTGAGGGTATCACCACTCATGGTAGCTATTACTTTAGGCTATTTCTTTAGATAGAATTCACCTTTTGTTGGTATTTTTGTTCTGACCTCATGATTTGTATCACGGCACTTGCGGTTTGTCCCAGTCTCTATGTTCTTACTCTAAGTAGGTTAATACTGGGGGTTAAAACATAGTATTTTTGAAAACTTTCATTTATTTAATTCAATTTACTTACTTACCAAAAAAAAAAGAAAATCAGAAACCTTTGCAGGGGACTTGACATTTGGAATTTAGCTTAACATTGTCGCATTAATCTGTTTTAGGAGCTTTCCATGCATGAAAAAGTCTTGGATAGCTGCAACGATTGAGGGACCTATGACATTCGAGGCCTCTTTAAAAAATTTAATAGAAAAACCATCCGGGCCCGGAGATTTGCGGTCATCAATCGAGAATAGGGACTGATGGATCTCCTCAGTTGAAATTCGGCAACAGAGGCTAGGACGGAGGTGTTCAGGGATAGTGTGGAGGATAAATGGCCGGAGTCTATCCTTGTGGAAAAAAAACATTCGATCTGCCTTGACCCAGGAGGCGAGTAAAGTGGTCAATGAAGAGCTGTTGAACTTCATCTAAGCTGCTTGTGGGTGAGCCATCCTCTTTGAATAAGGAAAAGATCTTATTTCTGTTACGATTACCAGCAATAGAGCGAAAAAAATATTTTGAGCACTGATTGCCATCTTTGAGCCATCTTATTTTAGCTTTTTGCTATAAGAAATCCAGTTCCTGCCTCAGGGCGCTACGATAAGTAGCTTTATAATACTCTTCTGCATTAGCACTAGAATGAAGAGTGGGGAGGATACCAGCCATCTGAAAGTCCTCAAGGGCCTATTGCGTTCTTGACACTTCTTTAGAGACGTCACCAATCCTATGATTTATGTCCTTAATCCTCCTCTTAACCAACCGCAATTTAGACACAATCTGGAACATAGGGACCCCCTGAACACTACATAGCCAACACTATTGAACAATGGAATTAAAATGAGGATGTTGGGTGATGAAGTTATTAAAACGAAAATAGCCAGATTTTTTATGACACCTGTTTAGCGGGGACAAAATGCAAGGAGAGTGATCAGAGAGCCTGGGCGGGGGAAAGGAGGCTTTGTAGTGGAGCTCCATAAGCCAAGGGCCATTAACAACCACTCTATCCAGCTTACGGAATATACGAGAACCTAACTCTCTACCGTCATTCCAAGTGAAGAAAGCCCCATCAAAAGACAGGTCCTACAGATCACAGTCAATAAGACATTTATCTAAGGCCATGGAACTATTACCGTGCCAGCTACTACCCAGATTCTCAAAAGGCACTGTAATGGCGTTGAAGTCACCCAGCGCAGCCCATGGATGTCCAGAGATAAGTTGGTGGATAGCACGCAACTAAGGAAACTTTCGATAGCACCCAAATTCCCATCAATAAAACCATGCTATAAAAACCTCCTAAGGAAACTTTCGATAATCTTGATTATCGATGTTGGCAAGATGAAGATGGAAGCTTAGTATAAGTGGATGGATGAGAGAATGGATGAGATAAGTTGGACACGTCCTCCAAATGATAACCATCTATTCCTCCACGATGTAACACGTTTTAGGATTTTGTCAATAAGGGGCTGGCAATTCGCAGGTAAAAGCCTATTTGTTAGGAGCAGAACACCTAAGTATCTCATAGGTAAAGTGCCAATTTTAAAATCAAGGATACTACTGATGTTTTGTTTTAGAATAGCATCTTTAGAGCAGATAAAGATCTCACTTTTATTTTTGTTAGCAGACAGACCAGAGATCATCTTGAATTCCTCAAGGCATTCTTGAAGAATGCAGACAGAGGTAGTGTCAGCGTTCACAAACAGGAGCAAGCCATCCACGAAAGCTGGCATGACCGTTTGGGTAACATCACATTTTCGGTCGAAACAAAACTTATCATTGTGTCTAGCTTTCACCTCAACAATGCCATTCAGCACTTCCATAATGAGAACGAATAAGTATGGTGACAGAGGGTCGTCCTGTCTAAGACCTTTACCTCCTTTGAAGAAACCAACTCATTCACCATTAATATTGAGAGAGAATGAGGGAGTTGTGATACATGGATGAATCCACGCCACCATTTGGGGGGGAGTCCATTAACGTAAGAGTGGTAATAATGAAGTCCCAGTACATAGAGTCATAGGCTTTGCAGATGACCTCAAACTGTCATGCTTGCATTTGCGGATGACCTCCTTCTCTTCTCCCATGTTGATGTCCACTCTACTCGGATCCTAAAGGAATGTCTTGAAGAGTTCTATTTTACATCAGGCCTCTCTGCTAACACGAATAAGAGTGAAATGTTCATCTGCTCAAAAGAAATGTCCCTCCACAAGAACATTGCTGGTATTATGGGATTCAGAGCGGGCAAACTTCCCATTAGATACTTGGGAGTCCCACTGATCACCACTAGACTATTAATTCCTGACTGTAAATCTCTCACTGATAGAATTACCCATCGGATCACATCCTGGAAGAATAGGTGGCTTTTGTTTGGTGGGCATTTGCAACTCGTCGCCTCCATCCTCTCGTCCATCCACTTCTACTGGGCCTCAATTTTCATTCTGCCCTAATCTATCCTCAAAGTGATCGATTGCCTCATGCGTCATTTTCTTTGGAATGGCTCATCTGAAGCAAGGGCAAATGCAACAGTAACATGGGACGACACATGCTACCCGAAGAGCGAAGATGGGCTGGGCCTTAAAAACCTGCCGGCACAGAATAAAGCTCTCATTTGTAAGCTTTTATGGCGTAAAATCTCTAAGAATCTAAGTCTTCCTGGTCTTCCTGGATCCAAAAAAATAGAATTAAGGACCGATGTATTTGGACGCTAAAAGTCCCGGATTTAGCCCCTGGAGCTGGAGGAAAATCATGAAGCTCTGCCCCTTAGTGCGCACTCACTCTACTAAGACTATTGGGGATGGCTCTGATACTTTCTTCTGGCACGATAACTGACACCCTCTGGGCCCGCTCAGTTATGTTTGTTCTGACCGTACTCGTTTGGTCTCGGGCCTGCCCTGGGATGCAAAGGTTATTGACATTATCAGAAATGACCATTGGGTTTGGCCCAATCCTTATGATTTGGAAGTCTCTCATCTTACGGAGAACATGCCTCATTATCTCCCTAGTATCAATGAAAAAGACTCTGTGCGATGGACGGAAATGCAGATGGAAAATTTTTGGCTAGGTCCGCATACTTTCTTATTCATCCACCCAAACCGAAATTAAGCTGGGCAACCTTAGTGTGGGGCCCCTTCCATATCCCTGCTCACGCTTTCACTCTCTGGATGGCCATTAGAGGCAGGCTCAATACTCTTTCAAAAATCCCCCTACAAGATATCTCCCATATTTTTCCCTGATAATCAATGTCGTTCGGAATAAATTGAACACCTCCGTAGAAGCAGACGGGTGTGTATCTAGATCGCTCCAGATTCGTTGGAGTATATAAAAAAAATGGTTGGCGTTTCTTTTGGATTAGGAAAAAAGGATATGGGAAAAAAAGGAAAAAAAGAAAAAAGAAAGGGAAAAGAAAAAAAAAGGGAATTGTTGGGTCTTCCAAGGCTCCTCTGGTTAGCTGGTTTGGTGCTAATAATCTTGCCTGCATGGTGGAACCGTCATTGTTGTAGCTGCTGAGTTTTTGGGCAGAGGTGAAATATGCATCTTTAGGTTTTGCTTGTAGTGATGGTAGGGTTTGGCCTTGTGCTGCTGTCATTTGGGTTTCAGGCCATCAGTTTTCCACTGGTGTGGGCCCGCAGATGTGATTCAGTCTGACAGCTGTGAAGATGCTCAGCAGGATGCAGTCCTTGCTCAGTTATGAAGCTACTATTGGTTGTCGGTGCTGGGCTATGGTGCCTTGTTCCAGGTGCGCTCTGTTGTGTGGGAGGATAAAGAGCTGGACTGAGCTCTTTCTGCCATGTTTTGTGGCTTTTTTGATGATCTGGTCCAGATTGTAGTCGAGGGCTGCCCAATCTGGTATGATATTGCTACGGCGCTGAAGAATTTAGGTGAAACCAGATTGATATATTCCTTCATGCTGCTGAAGCAGCTGTTTCAAATTTTTGAGGAGTGTATTTGATGGTGCGCTAAGATACTACCTGTCTGCGGTGTGTTTCTGCCCAACTGAGGTCTGGAGGGATGAAGTTTGGGCAGACCATTGACAGTTACAGGCCTGGTGTTGCTCTATGTAATCTGCTGGTCTCCGAATGTGGACTATTCTGTGGCTGGAGCTGTCGTTTTGCACGTGGTAATGTTGCTCAGTATGAATGACTTACAGTAAATTATGTTGTAGATGATGTTGACGCTATTGTTGTAAATTCTGGGCAGCCTGCTGTCCCTTGGTTGTTCTGGAATTTGGTCTGTTTCGGTTTTTGCTTGAGGCAAATTTGTGGATGGGTCTTGTTTGGTGTGGGTGCGGTACTAGGATGCTCGGCCATTCCCAGATAAGATGGAGGGTGTGCTTTCCATTTTTCTTGAGATTGTAGGTGGGTTGTGCTAAATTTCGGGGCGCTGTGTATCAACGATGACTTTAGTCCTCGGACTGTTTTTAGTTATTTTGCTTGTTTTGTATTTTGTGCTCAGGGGATGTCCTAGCCATCTTGTTCTGCATCCAAGTTGGCAAAACACTTGGTGTTTGAATATTGTTTTCTTTTGTATTTTTTCTTCATTTTAATCATTCTTACCTAAAAAAAAAAAACTAGGACCTTATCGGTGTGTTGTCTTTCTCCCCGTGATGAGCTCTCCCAAAATGTGTTTGGATTTGACGACGGCCCTTATCCGTGGTGGCTCTGTTGCTTTCTTCACTTACGTTGAAGCCTCCATGGTTAGCTGGTTTGTAGTTTGAACCTGCTCTTACTGTAGTGATGATGCTGTCTGTGCATGCCATTGTTCAGGCCATGGATAATAGTTGGCTTGCTGCTTGTTTCCAGCTGGGGCTCGCTAGCTTTTCCTGTTGTAGTAATACTTCGGGGTATGTTCTGGCCACTTTTCCAAACAAGGGGTGTCGGATTAAGTTTGTGTCGATCCCCTTCCATCAAAGGGTCTTCTGATGTAGGACTTGTTCTTCCTGTATTTACTTTGTTGTTCGGGGCCAACCGGCGGTTATGATTTTATTCCAAGTCGAAAAAAAACTTGGATTTAAATCATAGTTTGTAAATTTTTCTCCTCTTTTAATACAATTATCTTCCTTACAAAAAAAAAAAAAAAAGATTTTCATAGCGCATCTAGGGGGACCATGATCCAAGTGATATTTATGTAGGAGCTCTTGGGCAAGAAGAATATTATCACTTATCTGACGCCCGACTGTAAAGACTGTTGGCATCTATCTATCAAATGAGGTAACATGGGTTTGAGACAATTTGCAATTATTTTGGAAATGGCCTTATATAGGACATTACAACAGGAGATAGGCCTGTAGTCAGTCAACATGCTGGGAGAGGTTATTTTAGGTATAAGGCTAATAATGGTAGCATTTATTTGTTTGAGAAACTTACCATTGTGGAAGAAATCCCAGAGAGCTTCAATAACAGACACCCCCACAATATCCCACGTGTCCTTGAAGAATCTAGATGAGAAACCATCCGGACCCGGGGCCTTATTATTGCCAACCGAAAAGATGGCCTGCTTGATCTCCTCATCACTAGTAGGGGTAGTTAAGGGAACTTTTAAGTGAGATGGGATTGTGCAAAGAATGTATGGACGAAGGCGTTCTTTTCCAGCAGATCCCATAGTGCGTCCAGTTCCAAGAACCTGTTGGAAGTGTTCAACAAAACGCGTCTGTATCTCCTCAATCCCCCAAGTAGGGGTACCGTCAACATTTATGAATAGGGAAATCCTATTGCGATTAGTATTGCCATTAACGAAACGAAAGAAGAAGCTGGTGCAATGATCTCCATCCTTGAGGCATTAAATCTTAGCTTTTTGCTGAAGGAGTCAAGCTCCTGTGCCAGAGCTTTGTAGTAGGCATCTCTACAATTACGTTCCTCAGAGCAATTTGTCGAAGAAGGAGTCTGCCCATACTGGATATCATTCAAGGCTATCCTAGCTTTTTCAACTTCATTATGGACATCTCCGACATGTGAATTAAGAGTTTTAAGGGAACGTTTCATAGATTTTAGTTTGTTTACCAGACGATACATGGGGGTTCCCCAGACCTATTCCTCCCAAGCCGCCTCCACAACTTGGTGGAAGTTTGGGAGCTTAGTGAGGAAATTATTGAACCAAAACATCCCTTTCTTTCGGAGAGTCCCATCAGAAGAGAGTAATAAGCACTGGGAATGATCAGAGAGTCTGGGAAGGGGGAAGGGAGCTCTCGTCCCCATGAATTTTTCAAACCAAGAGCCATTAGCTACCACTTTGTCCAATTTCCAAGAAATTTGAGTGGAGGGGTCTCGCCCGTCATTCTAGGTATAGAACATACCTTCATAGCTGACATCCTCCAGATCGCAATCTCGAAGACATTTGTCCAGTTCAAGAGAGCTTCTAGCATTCCAAGACCTCCCTGGTTCTCAGGGAAAGATTGGATAGCATTGAAGTCACAAAGCACCACCCAAGGGAGGTCTTGAAAGGTTGAGCAATTCAATCAAAGGCTATCCCAGAGGTCACTTCTTAGCACCTCCGAATTAGCACCATTGACAAAGGATAGAAGACAGTGTAGATTATTTTCCATAATAGCTATCTTGGTATGGATAACTTGGTCTTCAATAGATAGGATTGTAACATCTATAGATGTCGGATCCCAACCTACCCAAATTCTACCTTTGGAGCTCTCCGAGTAATTCATAATCCAATTCCAATGGCGTCTAATTTTCCTGGAAACGGTAACAGAGTTACATGCCTTAACTATTGTTTTCACCAACCCCATTATGGCACAGTTATAGGACCTAATAAAATTATGAACCTCGAAGACTTTAACCCCACCATTAAGCCCCCTCACATTTCAGCAAGCAATGTTAATCATTGGCAGTGGGAAGCATGGGGGGAATTCTTTTAGGCCCCCTTGAACTTTTGAGATTGGATTGCACAAATTTGATGGCACTACGTCATTTACTACCCTCAAGCATGGTGAGCGGAGGATTACTTGGCGAAAAAATGGAGGTTTGGCCCCACTCGGGGATGAAGAGGGGAGAGGGACAGTTGGATGATCGCTGACTTCGAAATCTTTTTTTTCTGGTAAGTAAGTAAATGCATTAAATTTAAAAAAAATTACAAAAACTTGTGCTAACTCCAAGTGTTTTTCTGACTTGGAATTAGAACAACGATAGGTGGGTGAACCCCAAACCTCATGACCATGACATAATCTAAGACTATGAGCCAAAGCATGAAAACTAAAAATACAATCGAAGAGCAATGTTATCAACTCCCATCAGCACCAAGGGAAAAATGGGACATCATGGTGGAAGAAATTCAGGGTCCATCGTTGGGAATCAAGCCCAATAACAGCCCTGCAAAACCACGCCAGCCTCGCCAACAGGGGCAACTTCAATTGAGGCATGGGGGCTGCATCATCTGCCAGCACTAGACTCATATACGAAACCCACACCCGTCTAGCCAAAATCAGCACCAGGAACATGCATCAGCATGAGCCAGCAATAGACAGATATGGCCAATACCACAAACAGGTAAGCCACTCCGATCCCAAGTAAGGGGATCATTAATGCAAAATTGCCTGCATCCAAGAGCAATGCCTCCAAGAGTCAAACACAGCACAAGAAGTCAGCAACCCTTCCTGCAACACTCCACCACCAAGCAGGCTGAGCTGATCTGTAGCAAAACAAGTAGCGAGAGAAAACCATCCCAAAGGCACATTTAGTGTTTGAGATTTGCTGCAACAATAAAACAGCTTCAGCCAAAATATTCCTACAAGGGCTAAGCAACTACGGCTCAGCAAGAGCCAACAAACGCTGCAACTGCTATCAACCACTCTAAAGAAAAATCATGATATCCAGGACAATTCCAAGACCTGCAGATCAGGTCATCAGCATTGGGTAACAGCAGTAATAGGCCACCAGTCTATTATTCCAACATGCCAACAGCAATGATCATCATAAACACTGGGTGACTGCAAGAAGGCCCCAACACCCACCAAAAGTTTCGAAAAGCATCTGCACACCCCTGCAAAGAAATACCATTACACTGCCGCAACCAGCCGATACACCAAGAGCATATCGAACCCGGTGCCAGCAGCTTTGCAATATAAGTGCAAAGCCGTACATAGCATCAGAACAGCCATAAGCACAACTGAAACCCCCATAGCAACAATCCTGCAGGATTCATCATAAAAATGGAGCAGCAAACACAGCAGTAGAAACTGCAGCAAATCACCGCACCAGCAAACAAATCTAGAAGCAACCATCATCACAAAAAAAATTAACAGCCTGAATACAATTCAAGCAAATCCCCGTTAGCACTGAACCTAGGGTCCAGGTGACGCCTTGGGTTTCTTGGATTTTTTCTTTCTCCGAGATTTTGATGGCTTCCAAGATTCACACTCCATAGCCATCACCTCATTGATACTTAAGAATTTCTCTTTGGAGTAGTCAATGGCCCGGCCCATACAAATTTTACTAGAGGAATCACAATGGCTTGCAGAGATAGCCCCCACATGCTTGATCGAATCCAATGCATACTTTTTTGTCAGACGTGATATAGAACTAGGCGTTGGGTCGCTATCCGTATCAGTTTCAGGGTCCAAACCAGTGAGTTGCACATCAGGAGGGCCTAATGACACATGGCCAGCAGGCAATTGTGACTGGTCATCACGTAGAACCCCCTCAGCACCATCAGAAAGAGGTATGTCACACGACATTCTTCTTTTTCTTCCTTACAGGACACGATACTATGGGAGTGGACCATTCCAGCCACTGGCTAATGATGCTACCTTGAACAGGCGTCCCCATGGGTTCTAAGAGACGACTAATGAAGACATTGTTTGTTTATGAAGCTGATTGAAGTAACATTGAAGCTTGCCCATCCAATTTACACAATGATGGACGATGATCACGTGATGTTGATACTTTTAGTTCCCCTTGTTCGTCATTGAATCTCGTAAGCGGACTATGCAGGATACCGACTTGGCCATAATCATGATGATGGTATGTGCTTTTCAGTTGCTGATCGACTCCGGTTCTCTTTTCTTCATGGTTATGGATTTCTGATTGACAAGATGAGTTCCCTCAGGAAAAGAGATCTACGACGGTTTAGATGTTGGTAATCTAGATGAGATTTGCTATTTTGTGTTTTGTACGTTTCATGAATTGGTTTATGGTAGTGCTCGAGGTATGCCCTAGCATGTTGTTCTACCTCTAAGTTGACAAAACACTTGGAGGTAGAACATTGTTCTGTAAATTTTAATTAATTTAATCTCATCTTACTTACAAAAAAAAAGGTATGTCACACGACATCTTACCATCTAAATGACCGGAAGCATTCGATAGGCACATTGGATGACAAGGGGCTAGATGACACTGAACCGCTGGAGAAAGTTCAAGGGCAGAACCACCCGTAAAGAACTTTACATGAGCCTTGGAAGGAAAACCATCAGGAGCTTGGGGAGGATAGCCAAGAGCTTCCTCACGATCCTCATCCGAGATTGGTAGGGGTAGGACACCGCTGCTGTGTATACCAGGCGAATGGGGACCGCTAATCACAATTTCTGCGAAGGAGAGAGGAGGTAAAGAGGCATGGGCATCCTGGTGATAGGAGCCCAGAACAGAGGCCATGACCTCAGAAGCAGAATTGAAGGCAAATTGGTTCGGAAGAGAAATTGTCATCAAAGCATCAGGTAGAGGAGTCTGGGACACTAGACCAGGTTCAACAGCAACTGGGGTCGGATTTACCATGAACTCAACACAGGGAGAGACATGGGAGTCCATCACAGCCCCATTAGTTGGACAACTCAAACATAAACCGCAATTGGCATCAACAGACATCAAAGGCTCATTTAAAAGGCTCATGGAGGAAGCCTCGGACGAAGAGAAGACAACATTTGGAGGCTGGAGCGCAACGGGATGATTCAAGGCTCCTTCATCCACTGTACGGGGAGCAGAGGAAATGACAGAGCAACTGGACTTAGTAGCAACATTCGTGTGCCCAAGGTGTAAAGAGTAGTCCCTTTGGTCATTTTCCACATGGATAGAATTGGAAGATCTGGATCAAGTCTTACCAGGACGAGGGTTGCCATTCTTGGAGTGGCAGAGTGCTTCAGCATGACCCAATAGATGGCATCGGCCACATCGAATTGGCTTCCAACTATACTCCATGTTCACCACCGAGGGCACAGAATCATGGCAAGATTTAATGGCGATGCTTGTGGGAAAGGGCCCATCAACACCAACTTCGACATAGATTTTGGTAAAGGAGACGTTTTCCATGCGGGCAGTCCGGGGGTCAAGCTGCAGAGGAAACTCAACGGCACTTGCAACCCAGCTGAGGCCGGCATGAGTCCAGTACTCGATCGGCAGATTGGATAGTTTGATCCAAATGGGGAATCGTTTGTGTTCTTCCTTGGTCAGGGCATGCCCGGAGACCAACGTTTAAGGAAAATAGCTTTCCCTGAAATGAACCATGGTCCATCACGAAGGCATTTCTCCAACATCTCCAGCTTTGAGAAGTGGAAGAAGAAAAAGGTTAGGTACCATAATAGGAAGGCCAGAAGGGGAAGAGCCACCATATAACATTGCATTTCTACAGGGGGCAATTATGCCACCATTCGGATGGCCATTAAATGCAGCGGAGGACAAACACTCGTCTGGTGTATCCTCAGTGTGGTGATCAGTGAGCCCATGAGAAACACTCTTGCCAGCCACTAGCTGATTGTAGACCTTACTATTAGAAGGGGGGACTTAATGATCCCAGTCATCCCACGCGAGATAACCCCAGCCTCACACATTTGGTCGATATTCTTATTCCTTTGAAATTGACAGTCATCAACACCGGGAAGATCAAGATTGGGGATATAGAGGGGAGGATTGACTTGAAGGAGCTCATCCTTCATCTCATCACTGAGAATAATCTCAAAATTGGCCTGATATTTACTCTCCATCTCACCTTCCTGTAAGGCAGCAAAGGAATTGGACACTGACAGAACCTCTTTGATAGGAACCACCTTACTAGAGGCATCAGAATTATGCCTACTCTTAGTTACCTTGCGAAGGGGACGGGGGTATTACATTTGGCAGAATTTTACAAGTAGGCCTAAATATTGCAGCAGTTTTAGGATGAACTTCAAATGACCTAACACAAGCACTCATGTGATTACATTTGGGCTTCCATTGGTAATTGATTAGTATATCAGTAAACATTTGATCAGGCAGTTCAGAGGAGCTCCCTGTCTTAATCTGCAGCTGAGAAGGCATGGGCGCATCAGCTTTAATTACCACACAGACATGTGCAAAGCTCATTCTTTCCATCTTCTCAGTGAGCTGGTCTAAATGTAAAGGCTTTCCCACTATACTAGCTAACCAGCTCAATCCCATTGGAGTTCACAACTCCACTGGTACGTTTGATAATGTAATCCAAATTGGGAAAGATTTATGCTCTTCCTTCTGCAACGGCATGCCCGATTTTCATTTTTTGAGAAACAGGGGATGCCCTGCAAATATCCAGGGCCATTCCTAAGACAGTTCTCAAGCACCTTACAAGAAGAGAATCGGAAGAAAAAGAAGCCTTGGTCCATGCCAGCCACATGCTGAAGCTCATAACGAGACCAAATCTACCAAATGAAAACCGGGGCTGATACTTGGATCTTACTGCAGCCACATGTTCTTTCCCATATTGCTTCCCGGTAGCCAGGGCTGACCCTTGGGTCTTACTACGTTTTGGTTTCCCTGTTTTGTTGGCCTGATGGGTGCTTGGGCGTGTTGCTGTTTTGCTGCCAGCGTGGCAAAAAAAATATAATAAAAAAAAAATTGTTTGGGGTTGTTTATGAGGCAGGCTTTATTTTCATTGTGCATAGGGGGCCGATTTCGACGTTTAACATGCATAAGGGCCGGTTTCGATATCATGCAAGAGGGCTGGTTTGGAAGGCCGATTTAGATCCTTGCTTATGGCCGATTTAGACTCACGCTTCTGGGATGGCCATTTTCTTACTTATGGCCGATTTTGCCTCATGCTTCTGGGAAGGTCGATGTCATGCTTAAGGTCGATTTTACCTCATGCTTTAGGGTAGGCCGATTTCTTGCTTAAGGCAGATTTATAAATCATATTATAAAGCCGATTTTAAAATCAAAGGCCGATTTCAAAATCAAGGTCAGTTTGGATTTTCACATATAAAAATAAAAAAAAATCTGTCGTTTTTTTTTGTAAATAATTAAATGTATTAAATGAATAAAAATTACAAAAACCATGTTCGAATTCCAAGTATTTTGCCAACTTAGGAAACGAACAATGAGTTAGGGCATACCCCGAGCAGAATCATGAACAGGTCAAGGACTGAATATAAGAACGCTGGTAATCAACGCCTAGAAGTACATCATCACCATCAGCCGTATGCATCCCGGCTTAACAACAAGGCTCATCAAAAGAAACATTTTTGACAGAAAAAACAATAACGGGAGTAAGGCACTCCTGATTCATCACTCCGGCCACCAAGCTGCCACAAGGCACACCAAATTTTGCATACACATAGCCCCTCTGGCCACGGTACATTCAAGGCTGCTCTGGAATTATCATATGCAAGGCCACTCCGGCCCGTTTTCGAACAAGAAAGTCAATCCGGCCTCATCGCAAACATGGTCACTCCGGCCAAAAAACACTCCGGATACATCATGAATGGCCACTCGGGCCGGGTATAAGAACAAAAGCACTCCGGATAAAGGGAAACAGATCCACTGCTTCCAAGGTGAGCATAAAACACTCCGGCCACCAAGAAACACAAGGCCTCTTCAGGCAACAGGAAGCAATAAATCCATCTTGAACTCACAAGAGAAAATATATA
>JAODPA010077645.1:0-27784 GCA_025585075.1 Nepenthes mirabilis
ATTATTACGTTTCTTTTAATCCCAACTTTAATTCGACACTCGAACGATCGAATGGGCACACTCTGGCACCGACCCAATAATTTCGAATATTCTTCCAGAATTTCGTAATATTAAATTAATTTTCTCACGTCTGACTTACACAAAATTATCAAAAATAATAAATAATACCAATTTAATCCGATATAAATATTTCAGAATTTTGGGATGTTACAATACTAGTGTAAATTGATTGGTAAGGATATTACATCCTACAATTGGGTTATGAAATTTTGAGTATGAGTTAGAGTGGATAGAGGCATTAGGAAATTAGTATCATCTTACTTGCAAATAGTTTGATGAGAATTTGTGCCAAGTCTATTGAATATAAGAGACCACATTTGGAGGCCATTTATAATGAGATCCTGACCCTAAAAATGTAATAATTATGGAATAATTATGTGGATAAAAATCATGCTAAGGTTTAAGAATATGGAAAAATTGAGTTTGGAAGAAAAAAGAGGAACTTAGTTGCTGTAAGGTACCGATTTTCAAGATACGATTAATATGAGTGGTGAGGTTTCAGATTTCCAAAATATGGTAATTAAGTAAAATAAGTGATTGTGGTCAAAAGGAACCAGAGGAATCGAATCGAAAAGCCCAAAGATCCGAAATTGGTAAATCGGGAACTGAAGTTGTAAATCGAGAAATGTTAAATCAGAAATAAAATTTTGGGCTTTAAATTATTATAATCATGGCCTATTAAGGTTATATAATCCAAATTAGGATCCAAGAATGCAAAGAATTGGGTTGAAAGGGTCAAAACGCATCCCGGATGGCGAAAACATGAATGGCTACAGGCTCGAAGCGGGCATGACCCGTGCCCGAGTAACACTCGAGCTCAAACGGGGTATGAAAAATAGAACCTCCCGCTTGAAGTGTGCTTGAATAACACCTAAGGCGCAGCGTTAGCAGGGCGGTAAATCAGCCGTTAGCAGGGTGCCTGACTTGATATTAAAAGGCTGAGAGTGATTTTTCCTTCTCCATTTCAGCATTCCACGAACAGCAGTGGGAAAAAAGGAAAGAAAAAGAGAAGAAAAGGGATATTTTGGCCGCTCCACTCCGATCCATGTAAGGAAAATGATAAATCGGGTGAAGGCAAGTTACCTCGGATGCTATTTTCTATTTTTACTGCTTTTCTGTATCTCAAAATTACCATTTATGCTCTAAAAGCATGTTTATCACCAAGTGTTTTTCTGACTTGGAGTTAAAGCATAGACACTAGGGCATACCCCGAGCACCTTGGTACATCAAATAACACCAAAAATTATAACACAATTCCAAGAGGCTTAATGTGAATCCAAATTCAAACACACCCTCCTTTACATTTATGGAGGGTTGACCTAAAGCAATCACTCCCACAACATCCAAAGGATCTTGGTCTCTTCTACAACACCTTGGAAGAAGGCAGCTCAACCCACAAAATCACAGGCAATAAGCATCTAGGCCAACAATCTCAGTCAAGGCATCTTGTCCCATGGCATACAACTCGACAACACAACCTTCACCTCCAAATTTACAGCAGCCAGTGTCGACAGAATAAAGACTCCAGTTGCAACACAGCCTCTAAAAGCATGTTTCACCATGTTCTGAACGAATAAAGTGTGTTTCTATAAATTGTTCGAATAGATTTCATTTATATATATATATACTATAATATCTAGCTTCGATTTCATGAAAATGCATGTGTTTGGTGTCTGTTTATCGTCCGAAAATTTTGGTAAAACCCTAAGCACGAAATTGAAGAAATTTAACTGTTTTTGTCCAAAATCTTCGTTATATAAAAGTTAATCTGTACTGAGATAAAACTCCTGGTGTAATCTGTTTCTGAAAATTTTACATGAACATGTACTGATAAATTCTTTGGACTTCTGAAGCAAAACTGAAGGGTTTTAGAATGATACCGTATATTCTGAAACAAATCTAAAGGGTTTTTAACTGTTTCTGTATATTCTGAAGCGAAACTGAAGGGTTTTAGACTGTTACATTATGTTCTAAAATTGACTGAAGAGTTATTGTAAAACTTTGACTGATTTCTAAAAGTGAAAAGGGTTTTTAGTTATGAAGTAAAAAGGAAAAATGTTTCTGATACTGTTAATTAAGACCCATGAATGATATACAGTCAGTTTAGGTTCTTCAGCATGCTTTAGAACGTTATGGTGGTAATTGATGATAACTCTATCCATGGAGTGACACGTGGTCTGCCTTCCTCAGGGCTTTAGTTTCAGAGGTTAGAATTTTAATGATTCACCGACCTTCAGGAGGTATTTGTATATAATCTACCATCCTTTGGGAGGTATTTTTGTATAGATCCCACGAGAAGGGACCTTCTGTTTCTGTCATCAGCCTTTGATTGTGTGGATTGAACACAATCTATCCTCGATTATTCGCCCCTCTACTAGTAGGATCTATTGGTTGGGTTCTTTATTGATAGAAAATGAATTTTTTATAAGTTATAGAATTGAGACCGATTTTTCGCTTTCTGGAGTCTGTTTTACTGATTTAATATTAGTGAAGCTTGATTGTTTGTATTTCCTATTAGTTTTGTAATCTTCTGCTATAGTTTTTATAAATAATTGTTTTATAGTATTTATACTTCAATATGCATCTATACCTATTTTACTACATTCTATTCTATATAAATATTTTACTGCATGCCTGCATATACCTTGTTGGGCTTCAGCTCAATATTTTACTGTTTTCTCCCTTTCCAAATAAGGATATAGAGAAAATGTTGGATGATCAAGCGTAGCTAAAGATTAGCAAGGAAGATTATAGAGTCTCGGTGAAGTCTCAAAGTCATCTTGAAGATCTTGGGAGATTTTATAGTTTTGCATGTCAATGTCTAAGTAAATGATGGATTTATATATTGATAACTATTATCTGTTCTATATTCTGTTGGATTATATTTATGCTTCCACAGGATTATGTTATGGATATGGTTACTTCTGCTATTCTAATTATTAAATATGTACAAGTCCTAGATGGCATCTCTCGTCTAAATTTTAATATATTAGATAGGATTATTGAATTAAAGCCTTGGATGGCATCTGTGGTCCTACGGATGCAGATTGTAGGAAAATTGTGGTATAAAGGGATAGTTGTATACATGTACTAGTTTGTTATACATGTTTTGTACAGGTTGATATTTCTATTTAGCCCAATTTTAGAAAAAATTTTGCCCATTTTTTGCTAGAACCTTATATGAGGCTTGGGCTTCTGTTCCTATTCTAAATGATGGAATTAATTGAGGATAAAAAATAATCTGTTCCATCACAATTGGTATCAAAGAAAACGAGATACCTTAGGAATGATCTGAATCGTATGCGAAAATTGAGGAAATGATTAGAAAATACTGACCGAACTAGTAGAGATAGACATAGAGCGATTATGTTAGGTTAGAAAATCCTAAGTGTTCTAGCTTACATGAGTTAGAATTGACCTGAATTGGGACTTAGTGATTTGGTTAATTAATTTTGAATGTAGGCTAGGCCTAGACCGATCGATTTAGGTATAAGGACTCAAATCGAGTTATTCTATGTTAAGGAAAAATGAAGTGGTCAGAATTAGATGGAATGTTTAGGTTTTGGCCTTAAGGATTTAATTTGAAATGCGTTGATTCTAACCTTCCCTCAAAACTGATTACGTGAAATTAAGCATCTTATGATATTTGTAATTATAGAAAATAGTAAGACCCTCAGATAAGGGCCTTCCTTAGGATATTGGTTGACCACAAGGACGAAGAGAAGAAATTGCTTAGGAGCACCTCAAGAATTTTAATCTAATCAGTGCCGAGTTAGGGATGAATATGATGGTACCAAAATAGGGTCTAAATAGTCAGTTTAGTTTAAGATAAGTCCAATTGGCATTGGGATGAGATCCTCAGGGTTAGACATGACGGATAGTATAGAATTGATGGCTTAAGGATAAGATGTGAAATCCTGTGGATTCCGAAGGTATTAGCGGTATCGACAATAACCAGATGCTTGAAATAAGAAAAGTTAATATTGCCTCAGATAAAATGAAGGATGAAGATTATCTTGGGTATGAATTTCAAGAATAAAAAAGATATTGCAAGGACTGTTGTGGTCCTGATATGGATAGAAATTTTATTGAAAAGAAGTTTTTGAAAGGGTGCTTTGCTTGGGATAATTTGATCGCAGGATAGAGGATTTCCTATGTTCTCTCGGGTCGGATAGGAAGGAAGCTTGGTACCTGAAACTGAGGTTTCACAGTGCTCATAAACGTATTGAGGAAATGTCTGTCATGCTGGAAAGTGATAACCCCGAATATTGATATCCTGATATATGCATTATTTGGGGTTTTTAATCCATATATTGTCTATATTTCCTAGGTTCATTCGTAATTGGAGGAACTTTGATATGGTATTTAGAGATGTTCCTTAACGATGAAGATCTAATTGATTTTCTGCTAAGTAATCTTCCAAAGCTGTGTTGAGGCCAGTTAAGGATGATAAGGGAATGAGTATACAAGTGTTCCAATTTTTAGAATAAAATCTGATGACGTCAATCCATAAGGAGCAACCCTTATCGGAAGGAATTATGAATTTTAATGTCCGGTTTGGATTGTGAATAATTAATCTTGATAGAATATTAAGATGATTTGGGTGGCAACTTGCCACACTAGAACTGATAATTTTGAACCAAAAAATCTAAAATGTAATTAAGCTCACGTATCAAGAAGTAATGGGACTAATATAGTGATGCTTGTGAGTTATGTAATGAGGTCTTTACTAAGTGTAGATGGCATACTAGGCCATACCTGAAAAGTTGTTAAGTAAATACGGAAATTAGAGGAAACTATTAAAGAGAATATTTGCCTATCTTATTCTCTGACCGCCAAATGAAGTTGCTATTGAAGTTGTGCCGAGATCGGCAATGATCTTGGGGATTCTATTAGCATCGATGAAGATATTACGTGAACTTTGAAATAATCATAAGTCAATTATTCGATGATTGGGAGTCTCTGAGATTGAGGTATCCGTAAGATAGGTGAAGGATCATTATGAACTGGTCCTGTTATTGGGACAAGTATGGTTATGGAAGCCTGAAAGGAGAACCTCTGTGAATTTATTTGAGGTTGATCAAACGGTAAGGCCCCTAGGTTTCAGTCAGATTTTTGTGAAATTTGAGTGGTCTGACTGGAATGAATAAATTAGTTTGACAATAGAGCGATTGTCTCAATTGTGCTTTATGCAAGTTATAATCAAGAATTTATGGATTTTGCCTTCGAGATGCTGACCACTTTGAGATTTTTGGGTTCTACTGACCCTTTCAGAACTTAAAAAGATACTCGAGGATATTTGTGTAATTTACATCGAGGGGATATAATGCCCTGCAATTGGGTCATGTACTCCAAATGAGAGGCAAGGTTAATCGAATTGGGAAATAAATATTGAGTCTAATTAGAAAATGGACCGCCCTTTTTGGAGTTAGCAAATCACCGTTTGAGAATATGATTATAAATGTTTTGAGGGACATATGTATTTGGAGGCCAAGACAAAACCAAATTGTTCTATTGGGTGGATTAGAGGCAATTGAAATTGACACTAGTCTCTCAAGATTTGTGTAGAATCGGGAGAGCTTCTGTTAGAAGTTGTTGAAGGAGCTTCAAGGCTTCTAGAAAATACAAGTCAACTAATGGGCCAAGTGAGTTGCTAAGTTAGCACATGTGATAATATTCCTGAAAAAGATTTGGATTATATAATTCTACATTAATAGATATCTACCCTCAAGCAAAGTGGGGGAGGAGCTGTGGTTGAAATTATTTCACCCGTAATTAAAATTTTGTGATGAGGTTTTTACATTGAAGGCTTTTGGATAGTGCTCACGGAGGAATTAATTTCTTGGAAATCCAAGAGTTAAGAGCTATAACAGGAGGATCTCGATATTTTTCAGTAAGGTGAATGTTAAAATCGATAGCCGATATCGGAATATGTGGAATTATTTTGAAAGATAACTCTAATCTAATAATTTTGAGGATTGACATGATTATATTATGGAAGAACCTTAGGAGACCCTGAGTGGATTAATTTGTTTAAGGAATGTGTTCTGCTATATCGTTTGGTGATCGATACTCTTGAGATAAGTAGGAGAGGAATTCCTAGTTAAAAGTTATTCACCATTGATTGAATCAGCAATTGGAAGTTTCTGTTGAGAAATTGTGGATTCTGTCTTGGGAGATAACTTTGCCTAATAAATTAAGAATCTGAATGGTTATGTCCTGATGAAAAATGACTTTAGAAATAGTAAGTGGATAAGCTTGCCTGCGGATTATGTAGATAGATTTCGGCGGATGCTAGTATTTATAATGAATGCTAAGGGTTTATAGACTTGATATGCTTTGGTGTCTTAAAGGAACTGAGAAAGGAAAATTTTGGGTAGGCTCAACTACTTGAAAAATAAAATGCCACATTCCTAAGTTGGAAAACAGAATCGTGTTTGAAATATTGGAAATTTCCTTGGGGAGAGTTATGATCGAACTTGAGAGGTTACGGGTTAAGATAATAATAATTAGAAGGTAATTAAGTTAACATAGGTGTATTGTGGTCAAAAGGTGTGGGAGGAATCGGATAAAAAAAAACCTCAAAGAGCCAGAATCGGTAAATCGGGAATGAAAACTGTAAACCGTGAAATGTTACTTTGTAAATAAGATTTTGGATTTTAAATTATGATAATCATGACTTATTAAGGTTATATAATCAAAAATAAGGTCCAAGAATTTGAAAGATTGGGTTAGAATGGTCAAAGCAGGTCCCGAACGGCGAAAACGTGATGTAGGCTTGTTGCAAGCTTGCCACGGGCCAGACTTGCGCCCTCCATGAGCTTGACCCCACCTATTGAGCACAAAATCAAGATTTTCCCATCCCCACCGCGCGGTCGAGCTCACCATGGCCGAATGTTTGTGCTCGTCGTGCACTCACCGCGCACTCGAGCACGAGTTTGTATTAAAGCCGCATCGTACTTCTTTTTTCTCATTTTCCCACGAGCCTAGAAGCTTCTAGAGAGAGAGAGAGAGCACCGATTCTAATGAGAGAAGGGAGGAGATCGAGACCGTGGACTCCAAATCTGTCCGAGGGCTAATTATAATGGTGAAAGCACGCGTCGAGGCAAGTGTTCTCATACTCGCTTCTTGTTCCCTTTCGATGTTTTGCTTGAATTTATTGGGTATTCTTGTGTAGATATCCACTATAAATGTTAGAATCATGAAACCCACAATTAATGACCAAGGAATATGTAGTTATTTATCCGAATCGTGTCCGATCCACTCTGTTTGGTTTCACCGAAACCCTAACCCACGAAATTGGGAATTTTTCATTTCCCTTCCGTGTATCATGAAATTGACCTCAAAATGTGAATCCGCACGTCCCAATGATGTACATATGTCGGCCGTGGGTTCGATTTTGCATGTCTCGACCCGTTTGCGACGTCCGAGACCTCTAAATGCCTCCTGACACTGTTCACCTGAGGTGAACAAATTAATTTGCATGCCTTCACCTTTGTATTACCTTAAATTGACCACAAGATATGAATCACCACGTCCTAATGATGTGTATATAGCGACCGGACCTCCGATCAGACAAGAATCGACCCATTCGCGGCGTCTGAACTTTCTAAAATGCCACTGTCACTGTTCATCCAAAATAAAAGGGAAAATTTGCATGTTTTCACCCGTGTACTATGTTAAATTGACCTCAAAATATGAATCACCATGTCCTAATTATGCATACAAATCGACCGGGCATCCAATTTCATAAGAATCGACCCATCGAGGCATCCGAAAGTGTTAAACGATTCCTGTTACTGTTCATACGAAATAAATGGACAATTTGCATATTTTACCCAAATTCCATTGTTATGAAAGCTATGACTAATATGCATTTGAAATTGTAAGATTCAGAAACGGGCTCCAGAGGACCCCAATGTGATATTGGCTCATCGATTGTAAGGAATCCCAATCCCTCTCATGAATTTTGATAATCATGCATATAAATTGAATTGTGAGAAATGCCAAGTTTCAAAGAAAGGTAAGAACCAAACAAGTAATCTGAGGGAAGTCCACAATGTGATATGTGAATGATGGAACCTCCCAAATGGCGGGAGATATGATAAATTGGATATGGTGGACTTTCCCTCAAATGGAAATGGAAATGGAATAATGAAACTAGGACCATGGACTTATGTTCATTGGGTAGTATTCCCTGGCTTGCCACGTCCATCTCGGTGGAAACCCAAAGAATACTTTGGCTGGGTATTCTGGTTGCTTGGGTGAGCGGGTGATATCCGTGGCACGCCTTACGACACTATTACGAAAGAACGAGGAACCGCCATGGTACACCGGGGAAATGGGACATTTATCGGGCCCGTCTACAGGCATAATATGTAGGTAACCCCCCGGCTGGGTCTAAGAATAAGCCCTCACGGCCTTAGATCATGTGGAGTATCATGATCCTTTCTTCGTTCTCTCGCATCGTTGTTAATACGATCTACTGGCCCTAGTCCACAAAGATTAATAAAAATAATAAAAGTGTATAAAAACGTATCTAATATTAATATGCAACCCATGCGATCCCAAAGGTCCCCTTCCTCTCGTGCTCCCTTTTTAATTAAAGTTATATTGTTTGCCCCATCCCACCATTGTTTCTATTATTTATTTGTCCTCTAGTAGTGATGTATATTTACACTTGCTGGGCTTTTTAGCTCACGCTTGTTGTCTCTTCTTTCAGATGAGAATGCTGTGATGCTCGAGGGGACTGAGTAAGCTGTAGGAGCGAGATAGGCGACCTGATTTCCTATGCGGAGCTTGAGGACTTAGCTTGATTGCATATTGGAATAGGGATTTGTATTGTATTTTGTGGATCCCAATTATATATTATGTTATGTATGTGTATGTGGATGTGGATGAACAATTTGGTTTCTTGTGTGTTGTGGTTTCATGCTTCCGTAGGTTACTTATTGTGGTTATTGTTTGGGTTTCTTTTAGTTAGCATCCTTTCTGGGCCGGCATCGTACCTGAGTTATGACGTTGGTGCCACCGGAGGTGTTGTGGTGGCTATGGGATCCTGTGGTTTGTTGATAAATGTTATGGATTATTGTACATGATTATTTACAGGTGTTTGTATTTTGACAAATGTCTGATTTATAAACGGAATTCTGTCCAATTTTCTGCAGAAATATATAAAACTAATCATGGGCATTAGTTTATGTTATTATTGACGGAGGATTATTTAAGAAAAATAACCCGGTCCGTCATAGAACTGGCCCACCCATGAAGATTACAGGTGATGTGTTCGGGTTGAACTAGTTGGTTCATCGATATGCCAACAAGATCTGAAATTGCTCTGTGTAGAAATTTTGAGATTCTAAGGTTACAGATTGTTAAGGCCTTAAAATTTTAGGTAATGATCTAAAACTGTATCGAAATTTATGATTACTGTTATAGTTGGAACTTCTTATTCTGTGGTGAATTGAGGATCTATGGGGATTATTTCTGTGGTATGGGTATCCAAAAATTGGTTTTAATCAAGGCTACTGTATAGGTTGAGTGTTCAGAATGGAATATGTATCTTATAGAAATGTTGAATTGAGGACATACCAACAAAATGAGAGAAAGTAAAGTATCCTGCCTAGAAGTTTAATTATAATTTGAGATGTATGTAAAAATCCTAACCGAACTTGATGGAAGAATTTGGGTGCTAAGGTAATTTAGTGTGATGATGAATCTGTTTATGTAGTAAAGTCTAAGGTAATGTTAAGATCAAACGCTCAATCTTGGGGTCTAATATGAAATGAAATAAGGCATTTTGCTTGTTTAAAGTTTGGAATTAAGTTATAAAAGTGGTTAATGAAATAGGTTTGTCTCTGAATGTGAGGTTCCAGGTTTAAGGGTATGGTAGTTAAGAGGTAATCGTCGTATTGGTAATTAATAATAGACCTATTGAACTATGCGGGGATGTGTACCTGGTGAAAAATCAAAAAATAATTTGAAATTTCTTCGGCTGAGGTGTGGGGCCAGCAGCTTGCGCCCGCTGGCCGCTCCAGCAGACTGTGCCCACCTGATGCTCACTCGAGCCGCGCTCGAGCGGTGGCACAATATAGAGTCGCGCCTTGCCTTCTCCTCTTCATTTTTCTCACGACCCTAGGATTTTTAGTGAGAGAGAGGGGCAATCCTAGAGAGAGAAAAGGGGAGAACGAGGCTCCGGAGTCCAAATCCGTCTGAGAGCCAGTTATTAAAGTGAAGCACGCGTTGAGGCAAATGTTCTCATACCCACTAACTTTCCTCTTTCGTTAGTTTTTGTTGATTATCGGGTATTTTCGTCTCGATACCCACCCGTAACCTAGAAAATGTAGTACCCGTGTCTTGAGACCATGGATGGTATGGTTGGTTGGTTGATTTGCTCACCGATTTGTCCGGTGGAGCTTCGTAAAACCCTAACCCACGAAATTTTTGGGTTTTCCCTTTTCCCGCCCGTGAATCATTAAGTTGACTTCAAAATGTGAATCCCCACGTCCCTATTGCATATATATGTTGGCCGCACGATTGATCTCACACGTTATGACCCGTTCGCGGCCTCCGAGTCCTCTAAAGACGCACTGTTACTGTTCATCCGTGATTAAAATGTGAAATTGCACGTTTTGCTCCTATCTAATTGTGATGAGACTCATGTTATGTGTTGATGTGAAAGTGTAAGTTTTGAAATGTATAATTGTGCATCGGAAGCATAGGAATGTGTTCCAGAGGCTTCTAAGGTGGTGGTTGTCCACCGGAGGTAAGAGATTTCAAACTCCTTACGAACTCGAACTAATGGTTGTAAAAATTAATTCCAAAGAAGGAATAAAGTTAAGTAAGTAAATGCAGGGAAACCCACTAGGTATGTCGTGGTGAACGTGATCTCCCAGATGGAGATATGTGATGGGAATGGGATTTCCCAGATTGCGAATGAGTATGCCGAGTAGTGGGTCCTCCCTCCCAGAAAGTTGAACCTTGAAACTAGGACCATGGTTGATAGGGGTGGTGTCCTCTAGCTTGCCACGTACGTCATGGTGGGAACCTAAGGAATACTCCGGCCGCCCTTGGGCGTGGGTGACGTTCATGATACGCTCTAGGACACTACAGTGAAAGAACAAGGTTTGCCCTGGTCCCCGGGGGATATGGGGCGTGTTGGCCGAGTGCTGCAGGCCTAAAATGTAGCTATTTGGTTAAAAGTTGCATAGTAGAGATGCAACCAATGGTTGAGTGCTGCAGACCTAAAATGTAGCTGTAGTTTTAGAATGTGTAGCGAACACATTCCCTTCCTCATTCTCTCGCCTTGTTGGCTAGTACAACCTGCTGGCTCCAGGGTCCTCAAAGATAAATATTAAATGAAAATGAATAAAATGTAACTAACATAAGTAAGTGAATCGGACAATTCCAAGTGTTCTTCTCCCTCTCGCGTTCCCTTGTATTGTTCCTATGCCTTTTCCTTCAAGCTATTGTTTACTATCACCTGTTGTTAGTTAGTAGTGTATGATTTCATTTGTTGGGCTTTATACTCACCCTTGCTTTGTCTTTTTCAGATCAAAACGCCTTGATACCTGACGAGGCCGAGTAGATCATAGAAGCTCAGTAGACAGTTGTTTCGTGCAGGGCTTAAGATTTGGACTTAGACTGATTAGATATATGACAGGGATCTTTTTGGGTTTGACTTTCGTAACTGATAAAATTTGTATGGCAATATCTTATGATAGTGGATGATGGGTGACTGATATATGTATTAGTCCGTTGTGTATTGTGGTCTTTATATACTTCCGCAGGTCTTGCCTTGTGGTGAGTTCGAGGTTCCTAGTAGGCATCCTTCTTTGCCGGTGTCGTCTGGATCACGCCGCCAGAGCCACCTCGGTTGTTGTGGCGTTTAGATCTTGTGTGGTTTGTTATTGGACTTTATAGATTTTCTTGTGAATTTCTTTGGATTATTGTGCAGGGTTGTATTTCAGGTGTTTGTATTTTGGGAATGTCCAATTTATAGACGAAACTCAGCCCAATTTTCTGTAGAAATTTATTATTGTCATTTTGCCCGCTTGTCTTTGTATTTCTGATAGAGGTTATTCGATGGAGAATAATCTGGTCCGTCACACTAAACTTAGTGAATTTAGATCCAGAAAGGACGTGTTGACTAATGAGAATCAAGGCAATTCTGATACTTATGGTTTTCTAGGATAACCGGCCTGATTGAGAAATGAATTGGAGACGGTAAGAAAGTTCCTTGATTCTGAAAATTCAAGGATCGTCAAATTTTGAGGATGAAATTTCTATAAGTGGGGGAGAGTGTGAAATCCCGACCCTGAAAATATGATGATTATGGAATAATTATGTGGATGAAAATCATGGTAAGGTTTAAGAATGTGAAAAAAGTGAGTTTGGAAGTGAAAATAGGAACTTAGGTCCTATAAGGTACTGATTTCCAAGATATTATTAATATGGGTGGTGAGGTTTTGGATTTTCAAAATATGATAATTAAGTTAAAATAAGTGAATTGTGGTAAAAAAGAATAGGAGAAATCGGATCGAAAAGCCTAAAGATCCAAAATTGGTAAATCGAGAATTGAAGTTGTAAACCGAGAAACGTTAATTTATAAATAAGATTTCGGACTTTAAATTATGATAATCATGGCCTATTAAGGTTATAGAATCCAAATTAGGATCTAAGGATGCGAAGAATTGGGTTGGAAAGGTCAAAATGGATCCCGGATGGTAAAAAAGCGAAGTGGGCTTGCTGCAAGCTCGACGCGGGCCGGATCCTCACCTGAGTAGCGCTCGAGTGCAAATGGAGTGTGAAAAATAGAACCTCCCTCTCGAATGGAGCCCGAGGTGCAATGTTGGTAGGGTGGTGCACCCAAGTGGCGCTCGAGCACCGCTCGAGTGTCCGACTGGATATAAAAAGGCCGAGCGTGATTTTTACTTATCCATTTCATCATTCCATGAAGATTAGTAGGAGAGAAGGGAAGAAAAAGAGAAGAAAAGGGAGATTTTGTGTGACGAACCAGGTTATTTTCTTTAAATAACCATTCGTCAATAAGACTTCATTAATGTCCAGAGTTTTCTCTATAACTGGACAAAAGACCGATAAACAACCGGGTTAAATAGGTTAAGCATACCTTTCACAGGATCTCTCAATTTGCCATATTATTTATGGCTTCTATATAGTATTCTGACCGTACTGTATTAGGTCTAGAGAGATGCCATCTAATAACCTAAACCTTGAAACATCAAAAGGAAGTGCGGAAGCATACTATGATATCATGAACTGCGGAAGCATAACTAACCGTAAAATAACAACCACGATCCATACCCGACCTTGAGTGGCTATTCGTATTTGATCAAGCTTTATGCCCAATTCCTTACTGCACTTGTCATCTGTCTAGCTACCAAGCAAGCCTCTCCTTGCTTCTATCTATCCAGCAACAGCTAAAGGCTTTCATCTGAGAGGAAAAAAAAACAACAGATAGCAAGAGTGAGCTTATCGCTCAGCAAGTATAATCATACTTCACTATCAACTGTGAAGAATATTGCTTGGCAATGGAGAAGAGCAATTATGTATTTGAAATATCATGCGATATTTAGAAGTATCGTTTTGCATTGATTAATTACCGTTTGAGTCTTGCATTAATTGATTGCCATTTGATTCATGTTTTCTTATTTACTTCAATCTTTGCGGACCAGGGCTAGTAGGTCGTACTAGCAAACGATGCGAGAGAACGAGGAAAGGATCATGATACTCCTCATGATCTAAGGCCGTGAGGGATTATCTTTAACGACCCTCCGGGGGGTCGTGCACATCACATCGTGCCGTATGCACATCATATTGTGCCGTAAATCGCCCCATTCCCCCGGGGTACCAGGGCAGTCCTCGTTCTTCCGCAATAGTATCCTAAGGCATGATACGGACACCACCCGCTTTCACACAAGGGACCAGAATACGTGGCCCAAGTATTCTTCGGGTTCATACCGTGATGGATGTGTCAAGCCAGAGAATACTACCCATCTAAGAGTCCGTGGTCCTAGTTTTATGATTCCATTTCCATATTCACTTGAGGAAAAGTCCACCGTATCTCATGTATCATATCTCATGTATCGTATCTCCCGCCATTTGGGAGATTTCCTCATTCACATATCCTTTCATATCACATTGTGGACTTTCCTCCTTTCGTATCATTCGTTTCTCCTTTCGGCATTTGCTTCTCATCTTGCTTGGAAACTTAAGCCCTTTTCATTGTAATCACAGACACCATGTGAATTTCCTTTGTTTGCTTATACGATTCTTATTCTTTATTCCTTTTTACGATTCATTTGGAATTTAAAAGAGAACTTTAGCATGTCTCTTCTCATTGAGTCAATATCATTTTGAAGTTCACCGATGCCCATTTCATTGTAAACGGTACGCATAGATTCAAATCCATACTTTCATGATAATTAAAGGAAGATGAACATGTATTTTTCCTTCTTCTTCTCATATAAACGATGACAACATTTAGTTGAGGATTCAGACATCATGAACGGGTCGATTCTTGTGAACCCGGTCAATATGTATACATGTTTGGGACATGGTAATTCATAATTTGGTGGGTATCAAGATGATAATATCCAGTAGGGAACGAATAAAATTACAAGAGAACAAATAGTGAGTATGAGAATACTTGCCTCGATGTGCTCCACATTTTCTCCAACTAGTTTGATCTCAAAATCGGACTCAAAAGCCTTCATTTCCTTCCTTCCTCTTCGTGGTTCCTCCTCTCTCTTTCTCTCTCTCTTTCTCTCTCTCTTCCTTCTCCCGTACTTGCTGGTCGCTGGCTTGCCCGCCTATTTATAGGCATTGGGCCGCTCGAGCGCCTGGCGAGCGAGCGGCGAGCGGCAGCCAGTTCTGGAAGGTTCGGGAGAATTCTGGAAAATTTGCTCGAGCGGAGCTCGGGCGCCTAGTAAGCGCTAGAGGTTTCCAGAGGGTTCTGGAAGGTTCGCTCGAGCTGGCTTCGAGCATGCATCGAGCGGCGGGGCTTCTGGTTTCTGAGCTCGAGCGGGATCGAGCATGCGGTGAGCGGTGGAGCTTCGGGTGACGTTTTTATTATTAAAAGTCCCTAGATTTTTACCGAGTTCTTTTATTTAATTATCAAATATTCTAATATTATGTTAAGAAATATGCCTAGCCTCATGTTAATTCTATTTTTGATTTGGGAACCTCAGATTTTGGCTGCTCCACTCTGATCCAAGTAAGAAAAACGGTAAATCGGGTGATGGCAAGTTTACCTCGGATGCTATTTTCTATTTTTATCGCTTTTCTGTATATTAAAATTGGCATTTTTGCTCTAAAAGCATGTTTCACCATATTTTGAACAAATAAGCCTGTTTCTATAAATTGTTCAAACAGATTTCATGTATATATATATATACTACAATATCTGGCTTTGAATTCATAAAAATGTATGTGTTTGGTGTCCGTTTATCGTTCGAAAAGTTTAGCGAAACCCTAAGTATGAAATTGAAGGGATTTAATTATTTTTGTCCAAAATATCTATTATATAAAAGTTAATCTGTATTAAGATAAAGCTCCTGGTGTAATCTTGAAAATGTTACAGGGACTTATACTGATAAATTATTATGGACTTCTGAAGCAAAACTGAAGGGTTTTAGACCGATAATGTATATTATGAAACAAATTTGAAGGGTTTCTAACTGTTTCTGTATATTCTGAAGTGAAACTGAAGGGTTTTAGACTGTTACTGTAAATTTTGAAACTGACTGAAGAGTTATTGTGAAACTCTGATTGATTTCTGAAACTAAAAAGGATTTTTAGTTATGAAATAAAAAGGAAAAATGTTTCTGATAATGTTAATTAGGACCAGTGACTGATATACAATCAGATTAGGTTCTCCGGCATGCCTTAAAATATTATGGTGGTAATCGATGATAACTCTATCGATGGAGTTACACGTAGTCCGCCCTACCTCAGGGCGTTAGTTTTAGAGGGTAGAATTTCAATGATCCACCAACCTTCGAGACGTATTTGCATACAATCCATCATCCTTCGAAAGGTATTTGGATATAGATCCCGCGAGAAGGGATCTTCTATTTCTGTCATTGGCCTTTGATTGTGTGGATTGAACAAAATCTATCCTCGATTATTCACTCCCTCTACTAGTAGGGTCTACTGGTCCGGTCCTTTACTGATAGAAAATAGATTTTCTATAAGTTATAGAGTTAAGATCGATTTCTGCTTTCTGGAGCCTGTTTTACTAATTTATTATTAGCGAAGCTTGATTATTTCTATTTCCTAATAGTTCTGTAATTTTCTACATTATATTCTGCTATAGTTTTTGTAAATCACTCCTTTATAGTATTTATACTTCAACATGCATTTATACCTATTCTACTGTATTCTGTTCTGAATAAACATTTTATTGCACGCCTACATTACATTGTTGGGTTTCGACTCACTATTTTAGTGATTTTTCCCCTCCAGATAAGGATATAGAGAAGATACTAGATGATCACGCATAGCTAGAGGTTAGCAAGGAAGATTCTGGAGCCTCGGTGAAGTCTCGAAGTCATCCTGAAGATCTTCAGAGATTTTATAGTTTTGCATATCAATATTTAAGTAAAGGATGGATTTATGTATCAATAACTGTGAGCCCCTAGAACAAAAAACATGAAAATTGGGTGTAATTAAAATAATGATAATCATTAAGAGGCCAAGCATGCATTGAAAAATGATGGTTGAAAGTAAAAAGTTAGAAAAATATCCTAATTCAATAAGCAGCCGAGTGGCACCTACTATGCGCCCGAGGCACGGTAGCGACCACAAAAATTCAGTGGCGACCTGCTCACTGCGTGCAAGGCACGCTCGAGTGAGCCCCTCACCCTTGAGCGAACCCCTGGCAGACACCCCGCGGTCGCCGCTCGCCGCGCACCCGCTAGGCGCTTGAGGAGAGCGCTGGCAGAATGTAGTGCGCTCGACACTCTCTTGAGCGCAGCCCCGACTTTTGCCCACGCTTTGAGTTCATTTTTGTTATAAATAGAAGGGAAAAAGGAAAATGGGAGAGAGAGAGCTGAGGCACGAACGAAGAAGAGGAAGAAAAGAAGAGGAGAAAGGGGAAATCACTCATTCCATTCCACTCCGGGTAAACATAATGGTAGATCGGGCTAAGGCAAGTGTACTTCGGACGTTGTTTTTCATTTTTACCATTTTCTCTTGCTTTAAAATTGATGAATATGGTCTAAAATATTATTATTGCATGTTTAAAGTAAATGAAGCATGTTTCCTTTGATTGTTCGGTTAGATTTTGTGTTTACCCATGTTTATTGCAAGATTTGGCTTAGATTTCATGAATGAGCATGTAATTAGTATTTGATTTTGTCCCGAAAGCTTTTGATCAAACCCTAACTCAAAAATATTGGAGATTTTTGGTTAAATTGCATGATTTAGTATATGTGTATGGATTTATAGCATTAATTTCATGAATAAAAATATGTTTAGTGATCGATTTGAGTTTGAAAGTTTTGGCAAAGCCCTAGGTAAGAAAATGAATGGGTTTTAATGATTTTTAACCATAGTTCCTGTTATATAAAAGTTAATTGGCATTGAAATGATGCTCCTGGTATAATTTGTTTTGAAAATTTTACACAAACTTATATCGATAAATTTCCTTGCGTTTTTGAAGTAAACTGAAAGAAAATTGTGAAACTCTGATTATAAAAGAGGGTTTTCAATAAAGAAGTTATTTCCGATACTATTATTTAGGACTCAAGACTAATTACAGTCAGGTTAGTTCTCCGGCATCCTTAAAATTTTATGATAGTACTCGAGGATAACTCTTTCCATGGAGTTATATGTGGTCCACCTTTCCTCGGGGCGTTACAGTCAGGAGAAAAGTTTTGTTTCTGGCCTACCTTCAGGAGGCACATCCGTACTGTTCCCGTAAGATGGGATCTTCTGTCACTGATGATAGCCTTTGATTGTGAGATGTACACAATCTATCCTCGATCATTCGCCCCCTGAGCTAGTAGGGTATATTAGTAGAGTCTATTACCGATCTATTCTGTCACCATTCTATTCTGTTACTACTCTGTTCTATACCACCGTTATTGTACTGATTTCTATTCTGTACCGATCACTGTTCTATTCTGATATAAAAGAGAAGTTTCTGACTTTGCTTTCTGATTCTGTTTTCTGAATTATACTGATTATTGATTTTTGATTTCTGAGTTTAATATCATCAAATCATGCTTTCTCTATTTTCTAGGTTATATTCTGTTTAACCGTTCTGTTTCTACATAGTTTTACGACTGTTCTGCATAACTGCTTTACTGCATAACTGCATGTACCTTACTGGGCCATGGCTCACTGTTTTATTATTTTCTCCCCCCTCCAGATGAGACCGTAGAGTTAGTACCCAATGAGAAAGAGTGACCAAAAGCAATTCCTGAAGACTTTTGAGGACCTGAACATTTTGGAGCTATTTTGGGAGAACCAATTGGATATAAAGACCTGACTGGACATGTGATTTTGTATATGAATTTTGTATCTATAGATATTCTTGCTCATGTGGATTTTACATAGAAATATATATGATGTATGTGATGGTAAAAAGGAAAACTATAATTTTGTAGGTTAATAGTTTAGCTTCTACTCTATACTTTTGAATATACTGTACAGGTCCTAGATGGCATCTCATTTATAAACTGTTAGTGTAGTTAATAGTTTTATAAATCTATGCCACGGATGGCACATGTGATCCCGTGTATACATATTGTAGGAAGAATTATGGTATAATTGATAGTTGTGTGCTTATAATGGTTGATCATACATGTTATATTTTTGGGTTTTCATCCATTTATAATGGAGACTCTGCCAAAAATTTTGCAGAAGTCATACCTTATATCTGAGTCTAAAAATCCTATTTCTATCTTGATGGAAGTTTCTGAGGAAAAAAAATCCATTCCGTCACAATTGGTATCTGAGAATTGAGATGTCATAGGAATTGATTGATCGAAAAGCGGAAGCATAGGTTTGAATCTCTGTACCGAATTACGATATGAATAGGTTGAGGAAGTTAAGACAACTAGGACCCTTAAGAGATTGATTCTTAGGCTAGGTTTAAATTTCCTTTAAACTATTGAATATTTCTTTTTCCTTCCATTGAATTCTTGTCCTTATAACATTGTATTTATCTTGATTATAGGATGGCAAGTAGAAGGGGTAGAAGAAATGACCGTGGTGGCGCTAGTACGCCCTATGATAAAGAGGCTGCTTAAATTAATCTGTTGGAAAGAATGACTAATGTGATAAAATTTGTCAAGCAAAGAAACATGGCTCCGGTTCCCATGCCCAAGCCAGCTCTTGCACTTCTTGGTCCCACGACGTATGACAGATTCACAGCGGAGCGAGCACCGGGCTTCCTAGGAAAGCCTAATCTGATGGAAGCGGATGTGTGGTTAAAGAGGATGAAGAAGATATTCGCTGTGGTTGGGTATACCGATCAGAAGGTCACCTTCGCGGTGTATAAACTGGAAGGTAAAGCTGATAGTTAGTGGAGCATGCAGAAGAGGGCAATGGGTGTGCCCGATGATATCATCACATGGGAGATGTTTGAGGATGCTTTTATGGAGAAGTACTTCCCATCCAACCTTTGAGATCAGAAGGAGCAGGAATTTATGAGGTTGAGGAAATAAAACATGATGGTGAAAGAGTATGATGCCAGATTCACTGAATTATCCCGTTTTGCACCCTTCTACGTAGAGGATGAGCAAAGAAAGGCAAAAAAGTTTCAACAAGGTTTACAGGATGACATTTGGATGTCGCTGTCGACTCTAAAGCTCCAGACTTATGCTGAGATTTTGGATAGAGCGGTGATTTATGAGAAAGAGGCGAAGATGGAGAGATTTTATGCAAAGAGGACCGCTAGTCGAGTGGGAGTTAGTACTGGATCTACTGTGGGATCTTCTGGACCATCCAAGAGGACTAGGACAGCTGACAAGGGAAAGGGTGTTGTACCGGCTCAGTCAGTAACCGGTTCAAGAGTGTCAACTGAAGATTGTACCATCTGTGGGAGGAGACATTTAGGGCAAGCATGCCGTAAGATATCAGGAGCATGTTTCAGATGTGGGCAACAGGGCCACCTGATCAAGGATTGTCCACTACCTCCGAGGTTAGAAGGAAAGAAGTCTACTGTCTCGGCAAAGCCTTTGCGGTGACTGTGCTGGACCCGGAGGCATCTCCCAATGTCATGGAAGGTACTCTTTCTATTTATGGAGTTTCTGCATCTATATTATTTGACTTGGGATCTACCCATTCCTTTATTTCTCTGTAATTTGTATGCTGCATTGTATCTGTCCCATGTATTATGGATTGTGAACTATCTGTGTGTACTCCCACTAGGTCCCCTATGATTACAGATGTTATGTATCCAGGATGCATAGTTGAGGTGAATGGGAACTATTTGGTTGTGGACTTGGTGTTGTTGAACATGTGTGATTCTAGGAATGGACTGGCTGGCCAAATATCTTGCCAGTATTGACTATATTCTGAAGAGGATTTGTTTTAATATTCATAGAATTGAACCCTTTTTCTTTCAGGGCATTAAGAAAAAGGAGGTGCCTGTATTAATCTCTACTTTACATGCCAAGCATTTGATAAAGAGTGGATGTAAAGCTTACGTGGCATATGCCTGCACTATTAGGAGTCATAGTGTGCCGGCTAATGATATCCTGATTGTTTAAGATTTTGATGATGTATTTTTAGAGGAGTTACCTAGATTACCTCCGCATCGAGAAATTGAGTTTGAAATTGTTATTATTCCTAGTGTTAGTTCGGTTTCTAAGGCCCCTTATCGTATGGCTCCAGGTGAATTGAAGGAATTGAAGTTGCAATTATAGGAGTTGTTAGACAAGGGCTTTATCAGACCGAGTGTATCTCCTTAGGGTGCACCGGTATTAGTTATGAGGAAGAAAGATGGGTCTTTGCGGTTGTGTATTGATTATCATAAGTTGAATAAAATCATGATTAAAAAAAAATACCCTTTACTGCGTATTGATGATTTATTTGATCGGTTGCAAGGATCACCGGTGTTCTCGAAGATCTATTTGAAATCCGGTTACCATCAATTAAGGATTAAGCTGGAAGATGTGGCTAAGACTACTTTTCGGACACGTTATGGCCATTATAAGTTCCTTGTTATGCCTTTTGGCCTTACGAATGCTCCAGCTGCTTTTATGGATCTGATGAATACAGTGTTTGGGCCATACTTGGATAAATTTTTGTTGGTGTTCATTGATGATATCCTGATTTATTCAAAGGATTATAAGGAACACAAGATTCATTTAAGGAGAGTACTTCAAGTGCTCCATGAGGAAAATTGTATGCCAAGCTGAGTAAACTTGAATTATTGCTTGAGAGGGTGATGTTTTTGGGGCATGTGATTTCCAATGGTGGTATTTTTGTGGATCCCAGGAAAATAGAGGCTGTTACAAATTGGAGTAGGCTGGCTTCTGTGACTGAGGTTAGAAGCTTTCTTGGCATGGCGGGATATTATAGACTTTTTTTTAGAGAATTTCTCATAGATTATTCTGCCTCTAACTCAGCTGCTAAAGAAGGAGGCTTAGTTTGTGTGGACAGAGGAGTGTGATCTGAGCTTCTAGATACTAAAGGATCGCTTGACTGCTGCTCTAGTATTGATTATTCTAGAGGGTTTAGGAGGTTTTGCGGTAAACTGTGATGCCTCCAAGGTGGGTCTAGGATGTGTATTGATGCAGCACAGTAAAATTGTAGCTTATGGATCTAGGCAATTGAAAGCGCATGAAAAGAACTATCCTACTCATGATCTAGAGCTTGTTGCTGTTGTTTTTGCCTTGAAGATTTGGAGACATTATTTATATGTTGAAAGGTTCCTTGTGTACTCTGATTATAAAAGTTTGAAGTACCTGTTTTTAGTAAAGGAACTTAACATGAGGCAAAGGAGATGGCTTGATTTCTTTAAGGATTACGACTGTGAGATACAGTATAAGCCAAGGAAGGACAATGTAGTTACGGACGCATTGAGTCGCCGATCGAGGTATGTGGCGCACTTGCAGATCAAGTAGATGGAAATGTTGGATTACCTGAAACAATATGATATCTAACGTTATGCTAAAGGTGATAGAATGCTCCTGTCATATCTTTAGATTTAACCGGAGGTAGTCAGCAAAATTAAAGAAAAGCAGGTAAATGATCCGTTCCTTATGGATGTTGTTAGTGATCTGAGTAAGGAATCTCGAACTAATTTTAACGTCCGGACTGATGAAGTGTTGAGGTTTAGAGACCAATTATGTGTATCGGATGATAGAGGATTGAAGGAGAAGATTTTGAAGGAGGCTCACTGGTCTCGGTATACGATTCACCCTAGGACGAATAAAATATATCAGGATCTAAAGAAAATCTTCTAGTGGAGGAATATGAAGAGAGATATCATAGCTTATGTGGAGAAATGCCTGGTATGTCAGCAACTGAAAGCTGAGAGGAGGAAGCCTTCTAGATTGTTACAGCCTATGCCGATCCCGAGCTGGAAATGGGAAGACATTGCAATGGACTTTGTATCAAGTTTACCGAGGACTTCTAGTAATCATGACGCCGTTTGGGTTATAGTTGATCGGCTGAGAAAATCAGCCCACTTCTTGGCGATCAGGATGGCCTATTCGCGCGATAGGTTGGCTCAATTATATGTCAATGAGATTGTGACGCTTCATGGAGTTCCTGCCTCTATTATGTCTGATAGAGATCCACATTTTGTCTCGAGGTTTTGGAAGAGCTTGCATAAGGAGTTGGGGACAGAATTAAAATTCAGTACTACATATCACCCCTAAATTGATGGCCAATCTAAGCGTACCATTTAGATTCTTGAGGACATGTTAAGGGCCTCTATTTTGGAGATGAAAGGGACTTGGGACACTTATCTGATACTAGCTGAATTTGCTTATAATAACAGCTATTAGGCTAGCATTAGCATGGCAACTTTTGAAGTGTTGTATCAGAGAAAATGTAGGTTGCTGATTTACTGGGAGGAGACTGGAGATAAAAGAATTTCGGGCTCGGAGATTTTAAAAAAAACGGCAGAGAAGATTAAACTGATCCATGATAACTTGAAGATTACTCAAAGCCGACAAAAAAGCTATGCAGATAGGAGGAGGATAGAATTGAGCTTTGAAGTTGGAGATCTTGTATTTCTGAAGGTCTCACCATCTAAGGGTATGTTCCAGTTTGGAGTAATGGGAAAACTGAAGCCACGGTTCATTGGTCCTTTTCAGATTCTGGAAAGGATCGGGGAGGTATCCTACAGGTTGGTGTTACTACCTAGTTTGACGGGCGTACATGATATATTTCATGTATCGATGCTTCGGAAGTACATCCATGATCCTACACATGCAATTGACTATGGATCCTTGGTTATTGACAAGGATTTGTCCTACATTGAGAAACCACTCCAGATTCTAGATCGAAAGGATCAGAAGTTGCGTATGAAAACCATTACCTTGGTGAAGATACTTTGGAGAAATCATTCATCGGAGGAGGCCACTTGAGAGCGTGAAGAGGAAATCCGAAGCAAATATCCCCAGATTCTTGAGGTATGTAGTTTTGTTTAATTTCGAGGATGAAATCTCTTTAAGTGGGGGAGAGTGTGAGGCCCTGGAACAAAAAACATGATAATTGGGAGTAATTAAAATGATGATAATCATTAAGAGGGCAAGCATGCATTGAAAAATGATGGTTGAAAGTGAAAGGTGTGGCAGCGAGCGCAAAAATCCAGTGGCTACCCGCTGACCGCACACCAGGTGTGCTTGAGTGAGCCCCTAGCAGAACCCTCGTACTTTCCACATGCCTGTCGGGTGCTCGGGGCGAGCACTGGCAGAATGTCGTGCACTTGTTGCGCACTCGACAAGCGCTCGAGCGCAGTCCCGACTTTTGCCCGCGTTTTGACTTCGTTTTTGTTATAAATAAAAGGGGAAAAGGAAAAAGGGAGAGAGAGAGCTAAGGCACAAACGAAGAAGAGGAGAAAGGGGAAATCACTCGTTCCAATCCACTCTGAGTAAAAATAACGGTAAATCGGGCTAAAGCAAGTGTACTTCGGATGTTTTTTTTTGTTTTTACCATTTTCTCTTCCTTTAAAGTTGATTAATATGCTCTAAAATGTTATTGTTGCATGTTTAAAGTAAACGAAGCATGTTTTCCTCGATTGTTCGGTTAGATTTTGTGTTTACCCATATTTATTGCAAGATTTGGCTTCGATTTCATGAATAAGCATGTAATTAGTGTTTGATTTTGTCCCAAAAGCTTGTGATGAAACCCTAACTCGAAAATATTGGGAATTTTTTTGTTAAATTGCGTGATTTAGTATATGTGTATGGATTTATTGCATTAATTTCATGAATAAACACATGTTTAGTGATCGATTTGAGTCCGGAAGTTTTGGCGAAGCCCTACGTACGAATATGAAGGGGTTTTAATGATTTTAACTGTAGCTCCTGTTATATAAAAGTTAATTGGCACTGAAAGGAAGCTCCTGGTGTAATTTATTTTGAAAATTTTACACAGACTTATACCGATAAATTTTCATGCACTTTTGAAGTTAACTGAAAAGAAATTGTGAAACTCCGATTATGAAAGAGGGTTTTCAATAAAGAAGTTATTTTCAATACTGTTATTTAGGACCTAGGACTGGTTATAGTCAGGTTAGATTCTCCGGCATGATTTAAAACTTTATGGTGGTGATCGAGGATAACTCTGTCCATGAAATTATATGTGGTCCGCCCTTCCTCGAGGCATTACGGTTAGGAGAAAAGTTTTGTTTCTAGCCTACCTTTGGGAGGCACATCTGTACTGTTCCCATGAGATGGGATCTTCTATCACTGTTTTTAGCCTTGGATTGTGAGGAGATGTACACAATCTATCCTCGATTATTCACCCACTGAGCTAGTAGGGTATACTAGTAAGGTTTGTTACCATTCTGTTCAGTCACCGTTCTGTTCTATTATTGCTCTATTCTATACCACCATTACTGTACTAATTTCTATTCTGTACCGATCACTATTCTATTCTGATATAAAAGAGAAGTTTCTGATTCTACTTTCTAAATTGTACTGATTATTGATTTCTGATTTCTGAGTTTAATATCGTCAAATCATACTTTCTCTTTTTTCTATGTTATATTCTGTTGAACCGTTCTGTTTTTGTATAGTTTCACGATTGTTCTGCATAACTGCTTTAATGTATAAATATATGTACCTTGTTGGGCCATGGCTCACTGTTTTATTATTTTTCCCCCTCTAGATGAGACTGTACAGTTAGTACCCAATGAGAAAGAGTGACCAAAAGCAATTCCTGAAGACTTTTGAGGACCTGAAGTATTTTGGAGCTATTTTGGGAGAACCAGTTGGATGTAAAGACTTGATTGGACATGTGATTTTGTATATGAATTTTGTATCTATGGATATTTATGCACATATGGATTTTGTATAGAAATACATATGATGCATGTGATGGTAAAAAGGAAAACTGTGCTTCTGCAAGTTAATAGTCTAGCTTCCATTCTATACTTCTAGATATACAGTACAGGTCCTTGATGGCATCTCATTTATGAATTGCTAGTATAGTTAATGGTTTTATAGATTCATGCTGCGAATGGCACATGTGATCCTATGTATGCATGTTGTAGGAAGAATTATAGTATAATTGATAGTTGTGTGCTTGTAATGGTTGATCATACAAATTATATTTTTGGATTTTTATTCAGTTATAAAGGAGACTCTACCAAAAATTCTACAAAAGTCATACCTTATATCTGAGTCCTGAAATCCTGTTTCTGTCTTGACGAAAGTTTCTGAGGAAAAAAATAATAATCTATTCCGTCACAATAACTATTATGCGCTCTGTATTTTGTTGGATCTATATTTTTGCTTTCACAGGATTATGTTATGGATATAGTTACTTCCGCTATTCTGATTATTGAATATGTATAGGTCCTAGATGGCATCTCTCACCTTAATTCTAATATAGTAGATAGGATTGTTGAATTAAAGCCTTGGATGGCATCTGTGGTCCTGTGGATGCGTGTTGTAAGAAAATTATGGTATAAAGGGATAGTAATATGCATATAGTTGTTTATTATATAGGTTTTGTACAAGTTGATATTTCTATTTAGCCCAATTTTAGGAAAAACTATGCCCATTTTTTCCTAAAATCTTAAGTAAGACTTGGGCTTCTGTTCCTTTTCTGAATGACGGAATTAACTGAGAAAAAAAATCCATTTCGTCAAATTTATGGTCATTGAGGAGTTTTGATCGTAAGGATATTTGAAAATTTTATAGGATCATGAGAGTGTAGGAACTCTGTTTGAGGACTTTATTATGGATTAGGAAGGCTATTGGTCGTATACTCAATGGGGTGGAATGTGAGTTTGATTAAGGAAAATGTTATGTTAGACATATGGTTTCTTTGATAGCGTGAATGTGGTTCCATAGAGGTTAGAACAATGGCTCATTTGAGAAAGACTGATTGATGTCACGAAAGTATGCATTTCTCTTCGGTCTAGGTGAATCTGAAGAAATATTCTATTAGTGTTCCTCCAGGTTTTATAACATCCATAGGACATTTGGCTTGGAAGCGATCAGTATCGATTGGGATGAGGTACATGAAGATAGTTTTCAAGGAATGAAGGTTAATTGTCAACTATTTCTTTAGGGTTGATCCCTAATGGATCTAGTGAATCATAGTAGACTGTGATGCTTTTGAAGAAAATCTAGGATTAGATTTTTCTTGCATCATATGTGGGTGGATGCCCTTGGATTAAGTGGGGGAGAGGTCCATGATTAGAGTTACCCCACCCATGGTTTGGAGTTAGTAATTGAGGTCTCTTCCTTGGGAAATTATAGATGTCACTTTTGGAAGATAGATAGTGTCAACAATCCCAAGGATCTACACATTTGTGTTATTAGGAGGAGACGACCGTGCAAATGGATAAATCTACTTAAGGACTTGAAGGTGAATTTCAGTGTCCATCTAGGAAGACGAATATTATTGCTGATAATTGGATGTCAGGAATTTTAAGATAAAGTAAGTCTTAATGCTCCATAGGCGATGTTGTAGGGTAAATCTCGAGTAGCTCCCGATATCTGAGCAAATAGGGTGCTTAGCTTTTGGTTTTGGAATGAAGAGTTGTATCTGTAGTTTTAAGATCATGGAGTTGTGGTCTAAGTAACCACCGTAGATTTTGTTTTGGGCTGGTTAGGACAACCCATTTATTACAAAATTGGATGATACGATCGGGTTGAATAAACTGACTCATCGGTATGCCAACGAGAAGATAAGTTGCTAAAGATTCAAATTTTGAGGTTTTGGTAGTAGCTTAAGGCTGTACCAAAATGATTGGGTGATTGCTTTAAGTGTATTTCCTAATTTAATTGTAATCTAAGAATTTTGGACCTTGCCTTAGTGGTGTTGATACCTTTGAGATTTTCCATATATTTATGGCTATTGTCCGGCTTAGGTATCTGATATGAATCATTGGACAATGATTGCAAGATAATTTTGGTATATAAGTAAATGGTCAATTAGAGTAGTGCAACGATAGCATGTGACCCTTAGCTTAGAGAATTTGGAATGAGATTGAGGATCTATGTGACGAACCAGGTTATTTTCCTTCGATAACCCTTCGTCAATAAAACTTTATTAGTGT
>JAODPA010077656.1:0-27778 GCA_025585075.1 Nepenthes mirabilis
CAAATGTGTAAGATTACTTTCTCATATTCATAATATTTATAACTGAATATTCTTTACATGTATTAAATATTTGTATATTTTGTACTTTCATTTTACAAATGATTTAAACTGTAACTGATTATGAACATTCCTATTTCTTTCAACTCATCACACGAGTTTAAGAGAGAGAAGAGAAACTCCCATTACTAGAATGAAATGATACCCTAACTCTACTAGAGATCAAGATTCTTTATAACTCGCGTTAATAGTAGCACTAAGCTATCGGAAATTGATTGAAATGGCAGTCTGGCCACCCCTCCCCCCTAGCCACCTACTCATGCTTGTAGCTCGGTCGAGGTCAAGAGTGTGGTCCAACAACCCCTACCCCCCTAGCCACCTACTCATGCTCGTAGCTCGATCGAGGTCAAGAGTGTGGCCCAACAATTTGAGAACAGAATTATGCTGCTTGTCGCCCCTAATGGAAAAACTGGCATTGAGTGAAGAAAAAAAGAGTAGGAAAAGAAAACATTGAAGTATGACACACTAAACATATATCTCCACTTCAACCATCAGCTTTCATTTCCAAATGAAGTTGGTGAGTAGGAACATGATGTTACCAGCTATTTATCTCCCTGTCCTGATCCTATCTAATTACCACTACACATACAATCATTATGCATGAAGGGATCTAACTTGACACTCCAGTGTCAACCTAGCTCTGCGTCGACACCCCTTCCCGACCAGAAAAAGAAACTAAAACCAAAGAAAAAAGAAACACGGAAAGATCAAGGAAACTCTTTCGCTACTGGAGAAATGCTTTTATCTATGAATTTAAAGCTCGGGATGGGGACGAGACCTTTATTGGATCTTTCCCATTTCGCAGGAGCACATCGTGATTGATAGATGCCAATTGCGACAAATTCTGCAAACAAAACCATTCTTTAGAACTCAGCATTCGTTCCCAAAAATGATGTTATCAGGAGATAAATAGAATTCATTGAGAAAAAGAAAAATTGGTGTAAAAATGCAATGCAATGAAGAAACTAACAAAAACAGGTTAGAAATGCAAATGTTGGCAACAAAATTCTATTTGATGGCTTGAGTGAGCCAGCATATGTATCATCCAAGGGATGGCATTTATACACTTGGTTGCATAGAGTAAAATGATAAAATGGGTAATATCATTGATGCGAATATCAATATCAGCCGATATGTGTCGAAGAATATTTCTCGATAGAGCAATAACATCGTGTTATGCTACTATATCAACGATATATCACAATATATTAGCTAATATAAGTAACATATGGGCCGATACAGTCATATTACCTATACGTATTGTCCAATATATTACTGATACTGATATTCATATCCATAGATTGCACATATTAAATGGGTAGAATAAAGGAAGAAAAGGGGTGGAAAGTAGTAAACAAGAAATTATCATAAAATAGTGTACAAAAATGATAATTTTGGATGTGTAGCTAGTGCTACAAAAGCAGGGTATCACCTAATAATAGTAGAGCATTTGAAATTGAGGATGTACATACAATTTGCCAACTATTAATTGAGTCTTTGAGTAATAATTTTTATTTTCCATCTCTTGCTGTGAGTTGTTAGGTAAAAACTTAACCAGAATAGATTGAAAAAAACTATATAACAGAGATCAAAGCAATCCGATTAAAATATTTTAAGTAAACATTGAATGGCCATGTGCATCAATGCTCCAGCTCATCAAAATTCAAATCAAACTGAGAGAGGAGCCTGTTCTAAAAAGGCCGATGTAATTCAAATTGTTTGTTGACACGGACAATATGGAGGTTCATTTGGGTGATGTCCAAAACCTACTGTCTTTCATTTTATTTTGTTTTATTATTTAAAATGTGCTTTGGTGCAATAGTATAACTTCTTCGTTATAATAAGGAGATCACGGGTCAAATTATAAAGATAACTTTTCTACGATGCATGGATAAGATACGTACATTTGGTCACCCCTAAAGTCTTCAACGAGCACACTTTTTTTTTTTCTTTTTCGTATTTCTTTTTCGTCAGGTATAAAGTCAAAATAATAAAAAACAATACAGAGTTGATTTTTTTTCCTCACACAACAAGAGGAATTCCAGTCAATGAGAAAACAACAATAACAAACAACAGTAAAATAAAAAGCCGAATTACATACAAATAAAAAATGACTAATCAAATAAAAAATACGGGGAATGAGAAGATTCAAGAGGCATGTAGTAACAATCGATATGTTAGAATCATTTTGATAATAAAAACTTTGATATATTTTACTGAAAAGGTTTATTGTTCAAATCTATATAGCCCTGTAAATTTCTAAAATTAGTTCAAAAAAAAAATTTTATCTATTTGATTTCTTTACTAAACTTAATCAAAATAAAGATTTCTTTATCCATCTAATTTCTCTACTAAACATAATTAAAATGCAATTATCTCCAAAAACAAAAGCCTTACATTGTTAACACCTAAGCATAGTTGTGGGACTTTCCACGTTACTATTCCGAGGGATCTTGTGAAAATTTGATTAATATTTTCAATAAATTCCTTCGGTGAAATATTATGAGATATAAAAGAAAATGAAATGTTCTAAAAGGAAACTTTGATGTAAGAGTAAAATTGTTCTATCATGACCTAAAATCACATGTTAAAGCGACATAAATAAAATCTCTATAATACAAAGCTAATGCTACATAAATTTGACCCTCCTTAGGCCCCATAATATCGGAGCATCATGTTTAGACCATCTTTTTATTTTGATGAACATCGAAACTCTACAAGATAAATATAGAAATGTTTGCAAAATTTTAATCACCAACCTACGTATTCCGGGAGTGGGAATATCGACCATTGGATTAGACAAAGGGGCAACAATTTAAATAATTATTTAAACTTGTCCCCGAAGGGCAGCGGATTTCATGACATTTCTGGTTAGTTGCTTCATGTCTCTAGCAAGTTATTTAACAGTTGGCATGCTAAACCTTTACATTAAATAAATATCAATTGCCTTGTGGCACCACATGCAGAAATGTCATCAATGTATGAGAATGGCAAACATAAGTATTTCAATTTAAAAATATGACCACTTCACCTTAAATGAGAAGTTAATCGATGACAGATCGAGTGGAGAAGAACTGAACTCTGCAAGATCGTAGCATCCATCCATCTATAGAGAGAGAGAGAGAGAGAGAGATAAGAAATAATATCTATGCCATAAAATATACATAGGTCATGCAATTATTTTCAAGAACTAAATGCTCAATAGCACTCTGAATATTTTTATGCATTGATGCAAACATTGGTAAATATATACCGATATTGACTTCCTAATAATGATATTTCTTGATACCGCGATATATTTCTCTATCTATCAATACAACTAATAAATCGGCTAATATTCAAAATATCGAATTATAAAGCCCCATTAGCTCACAATTTTTAAAATGTTTTTCTATTTAACATATATGATATCAATATATATTGTTCGATATATTTGGTATTGATATAATCACGATTGATACTGATATTTGCATCCATGTACCTAGGTGTAACAATAGTTGTGTAATGATCACAGTTCATTTGTTAGACACTGGTCAAATATCTACCCCTTTTTTTTTCTTTTTTTGGCTAGCAATATTAAGTAAATGTTGTTTACATTTCATTTATAACTCCCCTTGGCCCTATGTACTTAATAGTATAAAGACAATTTTACAAAAAAGAAAAGTTGCCGAAGGAGAACTTGCGAAGTTCATATTGTAAGGAAGTTTTTATAAAATACTTTACCAACTACGAAGCCACCAGCAACAAAAGGACAAGGTGTTTCGATTTTTTTAACATCAACATTGAATTACACTACTTGTTAAGCTAGCCAGTTGGGTATGTGATATTCAGGTAATCATTTTTCATCTTTCCTAATCTTTGGTGCATGTTATAATTTATATTTCACTGATTATCTTTTTTGTGGATAAGTTAAGAAGAATGTAAAAAGAAACCTCCAAGATAACGGGGTGAATGGATGTGCAAGAAATCTTAAAGTTGTTCATATTTGTCCTATACTAATTCTATATCCTAGGGTTGTGAGGTCCTGTTTTACTTGCAGGAATGCATATAGCCTTGTGGAACCATCGTATTTGATATCATGGAATATCGAGTGAGGGGCATTAAGTTGCGACATGGACATGCCACAGGTGCCAATGATTCTTTGGGCACTAGATTATGGGAAGAAGTCCCGAAGTAGTAAGGGTTGTCGTATGTCAATTGCAGATGCTAAAGAGCTATGAAGATCTTTGATCCACAATAACAGAATAAGATCCTAGGAAATTTATTGTTAATTTAGCCTAACCCTTATAATTTTAAACAACTAAACTCCTTATCATCATCCTCCTTAATCTAGACAACTTCTCGAATTAGTTACTTGAGAAGTGCTTATCTTCTTTCTCTATATTGCCCAAAATTTATGAGTGATGCTACTCCAGCTTCAACAATCGAAGTCCCCCTTCCCCTGCCTCTTCCCAAAGAGACAAATAAAATAATATCCACAGCAGTTCTAAAAAAATTTTCAAATTTTTCTTGCTATTGAGATCCTATTGTGTGAAGTTTATGTGAAAGGTCTTGTGTTTGGTAATATGTCAAAGGTTAAAGTAACATTGGAACCATTCAATGAACTCCTGTTTTAAAGGGGAGAGGATCCACACAGGCTGCATCATATGTCCATTGTCAACAAAAAAATCCAAATAAAAAAGACTCATGAAAGTTGAAAAGGAAAATAAATAACTTCTAGAGTTAAAAAGGAAAAGGCAAATATTTACATTGACAACAAGGCATACTCCTCTTACATAATAAAATTAAGCAAGCAGAAAAGTTCATATATGAGTTAACTAACCTCAGCACCAACATTGGAGCATGAGCTGCTAGTGCCAGAGGCAAAATCACTGGAAATTTCATCTTCTGACATTCTGAAACTTTGGTCATAACGAGACAAAAAATAGCTCGTGTCATCCATCCCATCAGGCTGTGGGACAAAGGCAGCCTACTTGCGTAGTCACATAGAAGTAAACAATATCATTATACAAATAAGAACACCTCCCTTAACAGATGCATCATGATCAATGCGTCTAAATGAGCTAGCAAATTCACCATGACACTTGCAAGATTTGAGTGTGTTCTAAAATAGCAGCAGTAAATTTGTCAAAAGCTATGAAAATTGTTAAGACTACTAAGCCAAGCATCAAAGAGGGTAGAGGACACATTGCAGGCTGAAGGTTTTCTTGATTTTGCATTCAAAAGCACACTGTCTAGATACATAAAGGAAGTACATATTAAGACAAAACCCTAAGAGTTTGTTTGGATTTGGAAAATTGAAAAAAAAAAAACTAAAGGAAAATACTTTTAATGTTTGGACTATATGAAAAATTACAAGAAAGACGTTGAAAAAATGTATTAAAAAATTCATATTTGAGAAAAGTGAATTTTCTTTTGTTTTATTTTTTCTTCATTAATTTCCTTTCCTTCAAACTATCAGATAATCAAACACATCCTAAAAGAAAGATATTTTTTTCCTATACAGATGTAGCTTTGATGCTTCAAAATCTAGATGACATATTTAAACAAAGAAACAAATTTCTATTATCCAAGGAATTATTTATTATTTGAACATCCATCAAACCTTATTTAAAAACTTTTATACTGAAAAGGGAAGAAAAGGGAGGAAGAATCAAGTACTAATGAATACTGAAGAAAAGCGTAACTTAATATTCCGCCCTCACATAACTAAATAATTTCTAGATAACTCGTCAATCTGGCCAGCCAAAACATACCAAAATCTCAAGCTTAGATCATCTTTCACCCTCTAGGCAACAAATTATTGGCACGTGGACAATTGCTTGGACCAATATCTTACCACTACTCCAATATCTTACCACTACTAGCCCCCATAGTACTAAAGGATGATGCTACCATATCTGACATATTGTTGGAGAAGAAAAAAAATATATTGCTTACGTAGTTTAACCATTAAGCCATTTTGATGAAGGATTTGTTCCTAGCCCCAAACTTGGCAACAATATTGGAAAGAAAAGACAGCACCAATTCAGGTTTTCAATTTATAGCAAATATTGACCCAAGGAATCAAAAATCAATTTTTTGATGTTTTTTTTTCCCCTTTGGGTGGGGGACCATCAAGTATTGATTCTAATGAGAACAAGTCCTAGTGTACTATTACGTGTTTCCTTGAGTTTTTGGTTAGAGACAAGCATATATGATTTCATGATCTCGAATTAATCTTGCACGCATGAAAGAAGAACCCAGAAGCAACAAATTGAAGACCACCAAATCCTAGAACGTTGGTGAAATCCTCTAGATGCTTTTAGGAGAGAGTTTGACGAGCCAAGTTACCAAGTATAGAACTCTTCAAATCTGTCTATAATTTAATGTTACATATTTCTGATATGGAATTGGAATATCACCTTGTGCATAAGAAATCGAATACTCAATGAAGCAGCAATAGCCTTGATACGTATAGAGTTGCAATATTTCTTTAATTGTAATTTTGTACAACAAAATAACTACTTTTTTAAAAGTTTTGCTTGGATATAATTACATGCTCGTATAGCTCATCCCTCCTATACTTCAATACTTACTGAATGAGAAAAAGCTTGACATTGTGTAGCCTCTTGAGAAACTTACCACAAATTTGGTGTCTTGGTTGTATAACATATTAACATTATGTATGTATTTGACCAACATACAAAATAATTTTAGTGTTTATCTTTTCTGTACAAGCAACCCTACACATCACTCAGGAAAAGCCTAAACATGCAACATTGAATTCTCATACAACTTTTCCCAATGTGAAGGAACACAAGATGAATGTGAAGGAATTGCCTCACCACCTTTTGCAAAGCAAGAGTGTCCCAGTTGACTCCCCCAAAAAGAGAATGTTCCTTCACCTATAAAAACATTCAAATATTTAGCAAACTTAGAAGACAACAATCTGAATCTTCTCTCAGAATAACAAAAAGAATTAAGGACATAAAACCTCTGAAGCTCCTTTTGCTCCGAGACGCTGAAGAGGATCTAGAATAAGAAGCCTATGAGAAAAACTAAACATAGTAAGTCCCTTGACCAGAGCCTTCATATTATATTACAGGGTAATGTGCAGACAAATAAAAGCAGCATATGAAAACCAGTCCAAACTAGGATTCAGTAACAATGATAGCAGGGAGAATTTGAAAGGCTAAGAATATAACAGAATAGTTATTGTTGAAACTTCTTAAAATCAAATATTGGGACAAAAATGTTGCTTCATGAAGCAACATGATGACAATGTGGAAGATCGTCAATATACATTAAAACCAACAAAATCAGTCCTGCTGCCCCACAATAACACAATTTTTAAAATAAAATTATAACAAAACGCAACTTATAACTTCAAGAGATTCCTAAATTCAATTTGACTCATCTAGGATGCTATTCTATTAGCAAAATTACCACAAATCCATCAAAATTGCTACATACTATATAATGGGAAGGATAAGTATCCTACAACTTGTAAAAACCATAAAGATGGACCAAGTCAAAATGCATTTGTTTTTTTACAGCACCAATGATTTGAGAGGCCCAGAACTTATTCTGCAGTGAAGCACTTTTCAACAATGCATGCATCACAGGAAGTTTCTGCTAAAAACATAAAAGTCAAAAAAAAACTGTCCATGTCATATTGATAAACCATTTTCAACTCCTTGGAGAGACAATTTCTCTGAATTGATGGGCAACAAAAACTACAGAATATGATATGACAATATTACCAGTCATTGATAATGGTCCTCAAGAATCCAGGTTTTGCTTACTAACCTGTTGATCAAGTCTTGGGCTTCAAAGGACATCTCACTAGGAATTGAAGGCCAGGGAATTTTCCTGTTAAGAATGTTGTGGAAGATGATCTGTGCAATCAACAGAAAGAGAAAAGAACTGTTTAATAAGGAGATTTAATCACAAATTACAGATACATTAAATAGTAAATTACACAGCAGTCATTTTTTGTCAGGCTTGTTATCTAGAGGTACTCTAATTTTCAGAAGTTACATGGCAATTACTTGAGCTTTGGGATATTGTGATCAAAGAAAAAGAGAAAAGTATTGATAGAAGGGCATCCCAAGGTTTCCCGTGTCCCAAATTTTCCAATGCTTTAATATTTGTATTTACCATCTTTCAACAAAAGGAATGCTTTTTCCTCATTGAATGAGAATTAAATATCCAGAGCTGAACTATCCTCAAGCGACTGCTTTTTGTTAAAAAAAAAAAAAAAGGCCCTGAATTACAAGTGTGGACAGCTAAAACCTCTCTCTACAACTCCCGCACCATACTAGGAATTTTTTTCTTTCTTTACAAAAGATGTACAGAAGATTGAGTCAGAAATTTCATTTGCACATCTTGGTTTCTTGCAATAGCTATTATAATCACAGACATATTATGGCAGATACAAAAACAAAAACAGAGTCAAAATGAGTCCAAAAGTGAATAGAAAGGATAAATCTTACTTAGTTATTGACTGATTCTTGGAAAACATATTCAGTGAAAGAGGTTGAGACAACCAAGAATTATTTTTGGTGTGGAGAGCTGTACTAGAGCAGAAAACACGGGTCATTTGCTTCTCTCTTTGGGCAATAATGCCAAGTTGAAATGATGCAGATGGGTAAATGATGACTAACACATATGAACCTCGTTTTTTTGGATGCCCACTTGACTTATTGGACCTATACCATAGCAATTGAACTAGGTAATCTTTTCCTTTATTCACTCTCTTATTACCGCCAAAAATAGCAATCTGAGGTGGCATTTCCTATGAAATTGACATCCATAGCAACTCACTGATCCAATATGCAATTGCAGAACTCGAGGAGAATTTTATTTTCTTCTTTTTTTTCCGGGGGTTGGGGAGGGGGGGGAGCAGTGCGTAAATTTCATGAGTAAAAAAGGTTCTCTCTCGGATTAAAATGTGTTCCTTTAATTAACAAGGAGAGGAAAACTTACGGAAAAAAAATATCTGTTTATAAAAGCATAGTGGTTTGATGGCTTCGTTATCTTTTAATTTCCTTTTGAGGCAAAAGTGCAATAGAAATTTAGCTATTTCAAAATGCCTTCTTTATTGGATATAAAATTCAAAACAGTAAATTTAAGTATAAATAAAAGTTAAAATGATGAGGAAATATGCATAGAAGTAAGAAAATTAGAAGAGAAAAAAACGAATCAAAACACAAACAAAGGCAGTGAAGCAAAGCTGAACCCAACACCATCATTGTTCATATTTCAAACTCTTACCACCATACCAAGTCACATTGACATGTTCCCATTACTATATAAATTATATATAAAAATAGCTACAATGTAATATTTAGACATAAATATATTGCAAAAATTTTTGGGGCAGATGTGGCCCCACCCTGGCCATAATAATGCCTGCCTTTGCTAATACGCATTTAAAACTCCACCAAGGAATTTGACTATAGTCTTGTAGAATAGTAGAATGGTCTGGATAGTTAGCTGTCATTGATTTGTAAAACAGCCCGAGATACTAATGAAATCCATGCACATCATACAATCAAAGTTGTCCAATATACCAGGTGATTTAATTATAGTTCTTCGCCCTTACAAACAATTATGCTATATTTAGCTTGAGAAGTTAAAAAATGACAACAAGTAAAGAAGTAATCTTCAACCTTAGTGATGTGATTAGATAATATACATAACTCTGAACCTAATTTATGAGAAATTCTCCCACTTAAGTAACTTCTAATCAATTTTTGTTTGGTGTTGGTTTAGAAATAAGTTGTTGAAGGAACAAGAGTGACATGACCACTTTACCCTATCCGAGCTTAAATGGTGTTGTTAGAAAGCTTAATTCAAGCCTGTAATTTTGTCTCTACAAACATTTCAAAACTCTAATGTTTTCAAGATGAAACAGATGTGCTCAATAAGTGAACATTGGAGATAGACAAAAAATGAAATTTTGGAAAGATTGGTTAGAAGAGTTGGAAATCAATTATGCAGAATTTTCCTCCAAAATTTCTGAAAATTTAAAGGAAATCTTGGTGAACTACAGGGAAGCTTTTTACTGGAGACCTAGACAATTTAACAAGAAAAGGACAGAAGCAAGGGGAGCCAGAACTCTGCACAGGGCATAGAAGATGAAAAGAAGTGGGGCAGAACTGAAGCAGAACAAAGAAGAAAAATACAGATATACCCTGCAGGAGAGAGGCAAAAGCCAGCAGGGAGAAGAAAAAAGAACTTGGTGATAGTTCCTAGAGTTGAGTGGCAGTTCTCCTCCTTCCAATATTCTTCTCATTTCCTTCTATTATTTATTTCTTCTTTGAAAGGATGAACACTATTTTCAAGTTTAGTATTAGTTCAAGCATGAACAAAATTTTCATTACTAGGGTTTTAGATGTAGCATTTGGTTGAATTATGCACTCTTGAAATTTGTTCAAAAAACAATATTCTCTCATCCTGATTACCTCTTTACATTTAATACTTTTGAATGCTTAATCACCATTTGAATGATTTGATATTATACGTTAAAACCGAGAGAAGATACATGCATGATTAATATTGAGAAAAGTGACGTAAGTTGCATCATAGATAGAAATATATTACATGTACTTGTTCAATCTTTGAAAAGATTGATTAAATTTCATGCATGGTTATATATTTTATTAGCATGGAGATATAGTGCATAAATAATTGACTATAGTTTTGATATAACCTAGATTGGAGCATTAAGTATCTTTACTATCTTAATTGTTATTAAGACTAAATATTATTCATAAGAAACTAAAAAGTCGTATATAGGATTAACTAGGTGAAATTGAAAGTACCCTAATATCTCTTTTGATCGAATTTAATCTCAGTTTAGTGCACATTCCATAATGATTAATTATTTGGTTAATTCCTTGTTATTCCCTCATTTAATTCAACTGTTCATATAATATTATGATAAGGCTTATTTTGGTATTTAAGTAAAAAATTAATCTTTTGGGAGATGATACTTGATTCATTACTTCTATTACTTGTTATAATAAATTGCACTTACAATTAACACAGCACTTAGTTCTCTAAGAAAATCCAGAAAAGGAAAATATAGAGGTTGGCCATGAAAGAATAATCATCTGAAAAGGTACCTCTGGACTTTCAGCAGTAAAAGGTGGAACTCCAGTAATTAATTCAAAGAGGATTATTCCCACCGACCACCAGTCTGCAGCATAACCTGCAGCATTACCCAAATAATTACAAAGTTTCTTTTTTTAGTTCAAGAAAGGACTAACAACAGTACCTTCACATGAATATGCACCCACGGACAAAAAGCAGTCTAAAACCAAGTATTTTTCACAATTTTTTAAGCTTTTCTTAGCATGCAGCAGAGAGATCTTACTGCCAAACATAATAAAGTCCAAGCTAGAGTAAATTCATCAGTGATGATTTGCAGCTTTTCCAATCAAAGAATGGACTTTCTAATTTGTTATATCAAGAAATTGGTAAAGTTAAGAATAACGATTCAAGCAAACAAAATCTGCTGGGGAGGATAACAGTGCAAATGGAGATTTTTGCACATCTTGCTAGAAGTATGCAAGTAAAAATCCTTGACAAGATAACAGTGCAAATGGAGATTCTATGCTGAAGTGGAGTGCTGGTTGTGAAAATGCAATATATGGCAATGGTGTGGTGACGAGTCCCAGGTAAAATTATATTAGGTGCTGATTTGGCTTATGGTCTATAATTCAACCACATTTTCAGGCAATTTACAGAGATGTTCGACAGACATCTTACTTCCTTGAAGCTCTGTTCTGAGTCCATCAAGAGAAGAGGCAACTTGAGGACCTACCATACGGTGGTTAGTGACTGTAAGTGGTGGGACATTGTCAGTAATGGAGGTGAGTGGCATTCTTATTGGGTTGGAGAGGTGTATAACTGCACACATAGGGCAAGTGATGGTGAGTCGGTGGGTCTCTGTAAGAATGATGGTTGCAGATGATAAGACTGAAATTATTCGAGTCGTACTTGACTGATTGTGGTTGACCTTCAAATTGCAGGTGATGTTTACCTGATTTCATTTGGAGGACCAATTTTATACTGAATATCAAGGTAATTATGTAAGCAGAAAGTAAACATGTAAAGTACATTTTGATAGTAAACTCCATTATTGGGAAATCAGGAAGATCTCAGCCCGTTTGGCAAATTTGCTCTCTAGATTTACGGAAAATAGTATAACCCTCAAATTAGAACAAACCATGTTCAGTTCCAAGAAGAATCTCAGGTGCCAAGTAGTCAGGTGTTCCAACAGCTGATCGTCTGCGCTCATCTTCTGTTTGCTGATCATTCCAAGTTTGGGCATCTAAAGAAGTTGTACCTTCACGCTCAGCTATGTATAAATTGGCAGTGCTGTTCATAAGACCAATTTTTGACAGCCCAAAATCTGTAAGCTGGTGAAGCACAAGTGCTAAGTCAATTAAAAGGTACAAGACGTGGAGATGGACTAATTTTTACAATGAAACAAACATCTACAAATGAATGGCGGATGAAGAAAATAGCATATAAAATATTTCTTGAGGCAATGACACCCTTGACATATAAACCATAAATCCTGCCTTACAAGCACCTTAAATTGTCCAAAATTTGTAAGCAGGTTGATGCAGTGCACAGCCAGCCAACTTTCTTGGGCTCTCGACCAAGAACACTCACTACAAAGATATTGTAATGTTGTTTCATTTAATAGGTAGCAGTCTATGTCTCATTTGATCGTTAGTTAAGGTTGTCTTTTAGGCACCAAATGTCCTGATTAATAACTGCCTTTTAAGTAAAAGATATTTTAATTAATTCAATTGAAAATGCGTCTCATTAAGGAAAGTGACGGCATGATGGACTATAACTTTTGGTGGCTTTTATCTTATATTCATCCCATTTTAAAGTCGAAACAGAATTCTAATTTTAGAACAAAAAATACATGTTTATTTTGAAACTCACTTTTTTCCTTCTTTTGTCGTGTTTTTGAGTTTGCACTCTAACTTTCTACTCCTCTTAGCCAATCCCCTCGTCACTAGTGAAACACAAAATTATCACTCAAAACAATATCCCATGATGAGAAAAGCCTTTAATGGTGCTACATCAACCAAAGGCACATGGGTGGTGATGGACTAGATTTTTTACAAGAAAGCAAACTCAACTACAAATGAAAGGTTGAATAAATAAAAGTATGAAAAATAATTCTTGATGCAATGACAGCCTTTACATATAAAGCTATCTGCAATAGTGAAAACAGACAAGAAAGAAAAGTCAAATAAGTTCAAGCATGTCAATAGTTATAGACTAAATCCTTTCATAAATCTCAAAATGTACTGTGATGATAAATGAATTTGAATGTGAGATAATTAAAGTTACATAGTGTAGACATTGAGTTTAACACAATACCTTTATGTGCCCATCATGTGCTATTAATATGTTATCTGGTTTTAAATCACGATGCACGATACCAAGTGAGTGAAGATATTCCAAAGCAAGCACCTGAAAAATGAAATAGTTGACATATTGAATAGTTAAGAGAAGAGATAAGTAAACTCTTCCAAGAGATGATCCACACCGACCAGTTCTGCAATATAGATGCGAGCCACATCCTGTTCAAGGCAACCAACGTTCCTAAGCAAAGAGTATAGATCACCTCCATTGAGATACTCCATAACCAGAAAAAGATTATCTTTGGAGGTGAATGAATAATAAAAACGAACCTGCAAATACAACATTTAATATTATACTGAATAAAAAATGGAATTAACTCCAAATATTTCAATCAAGAATATTAACCAATTTCTTTCACAAGATGCAAATGTGACATCTAACTGCTTTCTTTGTGTTGTTCACAAAATAATAAGCAGTTTACTCACTCAACAAATAAACAAACATGTTTGGGGCTTTGAAGTAAACATTACCACAAAAGGGTTTCGAACCGCAATTAATATGTTGCGTTCTGCTAATATTCTTTCAATATCATTTTTGCGTATCATATCCAATTTCTTTAGCACCTGTAAAAAGAAGCATGATAAGGTAAAAATTATTATAGACTATAGCTAGCAGAAAAACAACTAACGCAACACACTTAATATAAAGAAAGTGTGATGTATGCCATTTAGATAAGAGACATGTAGCTAAATAAACTTGCTGGTACAATTTCAGCATTTCAAAAGATTTCAGAAGCTAACTATGTGCATTCTCTTTGACCTAGCAGCATGGACAAAAATATTAGTTTCGATTGCAACTATATTGGACACAAATTTCTTTTTGCAAATAAGAACCTATTGGAAAAATATCAACTGATATATTAAAAAATATTAGATATATGATATGTAGTTGATTAAACAATATATCATAATTATGTCATAGTATCAAGAAATATTGTTATCAAACTACCCTGATACAGATATATGTCATCCAATATTTTATTATATGCCTAGCAGAAAAAAACAGCAATAATTTTGAGAATTTTGTTCGACCATCTATTACCAAAGGTTAAACTCAAAAACTTACTACATATAGAAAAACGGTCTCCGAACAAAAATAAAAGCACCACAACAATTAAATCTAGTCATTTTGTTTCATTTAAAGGGATGATTGAGTGCTGAATCCATATTTTCCCCATGAAGTAAGCAATTTCAATATACGTCACATAGCGAGGAGTGTACACTTATAACTTTAACCTTGATGAGAATGGATGTGGCAAATTAATTGTCATAAGCTTACTAGGCGTAGAAAATTATAAGATAACAATCAAGTTTCAACTTCATGATAACTTAAATGAGACAATCCAACTTTTAGAGGAAGAAAAACCGCACCTAATTGTTTGGGGTCACTACAAAAACTTTTCCTACTAAGCTCTCCTAAAAGCCAATCCTTTATAAAATTTGTAGCATTACATTCTTACTCTGGTTTACACTTAAATCAATCCTCAGGAGTGTAGCATAAAGAAAAACCATTTTAGTTGCTGCCCTCATTTTGTCCATAAAAACAGTGAAATATTCAAAATTGAATTTCAATATTTCATTCTTGTACATCACATAGTGCTTATACACTCAGTCCTCTCCCAGTTTTCCATTATGCTTTCTTTCTACCAATTCACCGGCTTCAAATTCTTCAATAATGTTTCCAGAACTCCACCACTTATCTTATCACCATAACTCATGTATTGAGTTCATCCTAGTTTCAGTTATCTTCACAATTGTCACCACATGCATACATAATATTGTTGCCAAACACATATGATGGAAATATTGGCCGATACAATACATATTAATTGATATGTATCGATATCAAAACTCCCCGATACTAATATTTTTCGATATTGCGGTAATATCATAATATGTTTCCATATCAACCGATACATCAGCTGATAAGCGCTATAAGCTTACAAGTTTTAAAATTTTTTTCACCTGATATATCCAATACCAACCCGTATTATCCAATATATCCGATACTAATATGACCCCGACCAATACTGATACCAATACCAATATTTTTAACCATTGATAATACAAAAAGAAGTATATAAAATGTCAGCTCAGTACAAAAGACTCCAAGATTATAGTGTCTAGAAAAAGTTAAATGTACATAGTCTTACATCTAAATTGTAGAGATATTTTTATAGTTTGAATCAGTAACTTCTAGGTTAGAATAAAATACTTGACCAGCTATGCAAAGACTCACCCACTTAAAGGCATCTTAAGGTGCTTTGCAATCTTATAAAAAATGCTAATCAAACCTTAAAAAAATTAGAAGGGAGCGAAATGCCATACAAAGAGAGAGAACAATTGTAATTGCTACAAAGAGTTTACTCCCATATTTATATGCTAAACCAATGGACATAGGCTGTAAGCAATATGCCAAAAGCAAAGACAGAAGAATTGTCAATCCTACAATAGATAAAAGGACCATCAATCATACCATTGATAGAAGGATTCTCAACTCCAACTGTCATAGCTGTTCCCCATTCAAGCCCTTCCCATGTGTCAAGTTGAATAAATGAATGCACTCTTAACCAGAGAGATCAACCTACACCTTTTATTTAAGGACACAATACTAAGAGTTTTCTCAAGAAAAAGCCCATTCCCTCGATATTATGATTGGGTCGACCAGGTTAGATAACCAACGAATAGAAAATAGAAAATATGTCAATAGCAGTTACTATTCCAACTAGATTTATCATTGTTTTTTCTTCAGTATAATTGCTAAAACAATAAGTGGAGTCAGTTAGTAACGAGATAAAGGTCTGCGAAATCCTATACTGAAGCATCACCTTAATGCAAGACTGTTGACCCCTTCAAGAGGCAGAGGAGAGGGAAAGGATAGGGGAAGAAAAGACAAAATATTCTTAATAAAACTACAAAACACTTCAAAGCCCTTCCATTTTTCCTCTGTTTCTCTTCAGGTCTCATCAAGGCACTCAACTGTTGCCCTACTCTTCTCTGAGTAAACAGAACAGAGAGAACGCAGACTTCACCAAGAACCTGGACCCCCCAAACCAACAAAAAGCCTCATAAGTTAACAATCCTCCACCCCATGCCACATACTAGAACATCCAATCCCCATGCTCTTACATATTTCAATATGTTGAATTTACAGATTTGTTTATTAAAATACGATGGACCACTTATTTCAAGAAGCATCCAGCTCATTGTCATCATCCTGGAACTGGATGAATTTGTAAGCAGTTCAACACTCAACAAGAGGAATCGAATCATGGCACAAATCATTGGAAACTTAGAGATTTTTACTTGCATATTCTATATCCTGAGTTTCAGTTGGACTTTCTTATAAAAGTCCCAGCATCTAAAGTTGTTCTTGTGGACCATCTCCATGGAGGCACTGCATAAAACTTCCTCACATGCACTACGAATCATGTTTCCAGTTTCAAACTACTGTATTTCAGTTATATATGTTTCACAAGGATCTATTATTTACCTTAATTGCAAAAAGATCTCCTGTTGTTCGCTTCCTTGCAAGAAAAACTTTACCAAAAGCGCCTCTACTAATAGGTTTTATTATTTCAAAGTCATCAATGCTTGTCCCCTCTTTGGTTGAAGAAATTAAAGGCGTTGACATCGCACTGCTCTGAGATCCATCATCTGATAAAATCCTTGAGCTTCTGCTGCATATTCCGTCATTTTCCCGGCTTTTTGGATCAATGAAGTCACAAGCAACAATATATTTTTCTCTGCATGCATATTGCATAGTAAATAAAGGGTAAACTGGAAGTTGTAATTGTGCCATGCAGTTCCTGGGACACAAAAACTCACCGGAGAAGGTTCTCTATTCTGCCTCCCAGAGTATCTATCACCAGAGCTCTGAGCTGGGTCTGTTGTAGGATTTTCTGTAAATCTTGCATGCAAGCGACTAAAATCTCACAAGAGCCCTCTTCTGAGATATCTACATCTGCCACACAGCGAGCAATATTTGCTAGGCTGATCATCTGAAAAAAGGAATAACCATTATAGCCACAATGAGTTACAGGAAATTGATGCATCCTTTCCTTTCTCTTGTTTCTTTTATCTTATTTTTAAGGGGTGACGAAGTCAGAGAGCTCATGAAATAGAGAAACATGCTATAACGTCCCTTCTTTTTCTTTGATAAGTTAATTCCATGAAAACAAGCTAGACAAACCAAACAGTGCAGTAGCTAGCAGATATCCTGGATTTATGCCTGGCCCAATTATGAGACCCCATATTATAGTTGACATCAACTCGATAGGTTTACAGATTATATTAGATTTTCTTAATCAAGGATTTTCATTTTTTCATGAGAAAGGATTTCCTTATTAGTTGAGCTTCTACAAATATTATGTAACGTTAAATTCTTATGTGTAAACAGCAATATATCATACAAAATCGATATAGCAAATGAGACCCTCATCAAACTCACTCTCACTCTCTCTCTCTCTCTCTCTCTCTCTCTCTCTCTCTCTCTCTCTCTCTATGTGCACATGTGCAAGTGTAGATATATATATTATACTAACAGCTCACCATCATCTCCCCTCAGTTAATGAAGGCAGATCAATTACTATACTAGTGCAGACTACAGACTAAATTCAATCACTGAAATTTGGCAAGCTCAACACATTGTGACTTTGTTCTCATTGTTGAGAAAGATATTGTGGAAGAGCCCGTTTGAGTAGAATCATAGAATAGGATAGTAAATGAGAGAGTGTCATTTTGTCAACTTAGCTAGGCCACAAACTTGTGATTGGAGCAGGTGTCACATAGATTAAAGAACTGGCAAAAAGTGCACAGCAACGACAAATCTTTCCATTTAGGCATGAGGAGCAGGTGTCACATAGATTAAGGAACTGGCAAAAAGTGCATAGCAACGACAAAGTTTTCCATTTAGGCATGAGGATTCACACACACATATAGATAGATAGATAGATAAATGGCAGTTTATGTTCCTAGGAATGAAATTGGATGTTGGATTCTAGAAATTCAAGAGGCTTGCCGTGGTTTCGGATCCAAAAAGCATGCAAAATTGATTGGCATGTGATTGGTACCAAAAAACCAGAAAGCCCTTTCTAGCTGCATCTATGGGCAACTGGGAAAAACCTCAAATGTTTCCCAAATGCTAATGACAATAGGAAAAGAACGTTGCAGTGAACATTAACAGCAGCACTCCATGCTCAAAGCTGCTAAGCAGATAAGACTCGGGCACCAGAAAGTGTGTATAGGACATACAAATAGGCTTACAGCATCTCAAGTGATGCTAACCTGATGTACATCCTCTAAACTGGAAGGATTGTGATGCTCTAACCAGAATAAGTCAAAATGAGCAGCTCTGGGGGTGTTTGCAGATGATCCTGATGCCATGCTTCCTGTTGAGGAAGATGGACCAATGGCTCCAATTTTTAATGCAAGGGGGCCGTGCGATAACATATAAGCCATTGCGTGAGAATCATCTATAGTTGCAGTGTCCATCTCATGAAGATCGTCAAACATTCCTTCTACACCTTTATTTTGCCATTCACTTATCTTTGGAGAACAGACTTCCACTGCACTTCCAGATTTTAGAAGTTGCAGTCTTGAATTTTCTGGGCCCAGATATGTCGAGCTGGAGTTATCATTTCGTGATTCTATAATCTGCTCCAATAACTCTGCAAGTTTAGACAGTCGTTCATCTACATTTAGACACTTCGTATCACATTTATCTGCATGCGCACATATATAAGAGTGAGATTCCAAATTCGACACAGGCACAAGGCCCTCACATATACGGCATATGACAACATCAGACCCCTTTGAACTCTGTTCTTCCTCATGAAGAAAACCATGGCTTGGATCATTCATTGACTTCATAGTAGTCCCACCATCTGATTGTTGAACGTGTTCAACATGTGAAAGGAGGTCTATCTGATCATTTGTGGGAAGCAACCTTCGTCCAAAAAACTTGGAATCCTTTTTAGAAATTACACATCTCTCAACAGTAGGCTTCTCAAACTCGCACAAAGTTGATGTGGGGATAGTAGGGATGTTATTCTGCTCCAGGTCATATATATCACCACCCTTCTGAATTAAGGTATAGTCTTTAGCTGAAGCAGCAATGTTTGGACTCGGTAACCAGCACATATCAACCGCAGGTACATTTTCTAAACATCGCTTGAATATATGAAAATCCTTCTCATCAATTGCCTCTGCATCATTCTGCACTAGCAACAGCCGAGTGCAGTGTGTCAATATAAAAAGCATGCGTGTGAACAGCCACTTCAACATTCCTGTTTGACAAAGTTGCCTTTTCTTTGTCAAATCTTGGACAATGTTTTCACAATTCGCCCGAAACTCACAGGAGGCCATCTTCATACATTGTTGAGCAATAAGCAGCAGTTCCTCTGCCATTTCCTGCCCAGCAAATGACCGATTCTGCACAAGATAATATGTAATATCATCCACAAAACTGGCAAGTTTCGCATTTACGACTTCTTTGGCCTCATCGAACCTGACACAGAATGAACCCAAAAGCTCCTGTTTCAAAAATGTAACAAATCAAAATAATTAGAGAAGAACAAAGCTAAACACTGGAACTTGGCCATTCGCAAACCAAAACAGACTTCAATCAATGTGTAAACATTTCCTGACAGCAAGAGCGACTCATAAGCAATTGGAAGTAAATAACTTAAGAACCGTACTTAGCCAAAGCAACAGCATGGAGACTCACAGTAGACAAACTCAGAAGAGAAAATGTTTCATAGCACTTAGTTGAAATCTGTTGTGTTGAATGTGCGACATAGAAGATATTGAAAACTGAGGATTATAAAAATGTAACTGCAGTTGATGGAGGAAGATGCCAGTCCACCCCTTGCCAATGGGTTTAATTTAGCCACATAAGCTAGCATCAGCGCAGGTACTACAAATGGGACCATGTAAAGGACTACCTATTACCTAGATTAGACTACTAGAGAAATTGGCTACCTATTATTGAGTGAAGCTCCTTATAATGCAGGAACTGAAATAAGGGGTGATTAGGAAAGGACTACTTACAGGAAAACACAAGGCTTCCAAATGAAAAGGGCCACTTGCCGGTATAATGGGGCTAGTAAGCTACTATAGTTCCTCTAGGAGAAATGATGATAAAAGGTGGTGGACTATTTTATCCCCAACTTCTTACATAGAATGAAAAGAAAATGACAATACAGGCAGTTTATGACTATGAGCCAAGTGGCACTACTCCACCCATTTCCAATTGGTTTATGGATGGAACCTTGGCATGGCCATAACACAAAAGCATTCAATTTAACAAAATGCATAATGTACAATCTCTTAATTTTATGTGACTTCCTTTCTTTTGTTAATCAATGGAAGCATGATTGCAACTTTCTTTTGTTTCCCTCATGAGCAAGTCTTTCTACTATAATTAGACAAGCAGAGCACACTGCATAGAAGCCAATCTAGCCCATATTCCTTAATATGTCAGATAAATGGTTTTTTTGTGGATCATAGGGCGAACACCATGATCAATAAGTGCAGAAGACAAGGATTTTGAACAGTGTCAGCAAAACGTTTATGCCCATATTCTGCAAATTCAACCTATGATGATCATTTCTTATGGGAAGTCTTAAGTTCCATACAAGTACTAAAGTTCGTAATTATTGCATAACAACTTAAATAACTCCCATTAGATGGGATAAGCTATATGAATTTGTCATTCCACCGGTTTAGCATAACAAGCTTTGACAGTAAAAATGATTTCATATCCTACTTTTCTGCTTCATCCAAGTTTTAGTAGGCTTGCTCTCCCTTTCTTTTTGCTCTAAGCTCACTCAAATTAACTTCTCACACTTGCCCTCCATTAGCCTATATTTTTTAGTGTCCAAACCATCTTGAAAATCTTTCTCTCGCATTTTCTTCCATAGGTGTAACTAGATATTATTTTCAGATATATTAATTTCTTATTTTATCATTTAGAGTAATCCCACTTATTTATTATAATTTTGCAGCTTCACAACACTTTTTGAATATATTTTCAACATCTTGATCCATAGAATATAGCTGGTCTTACAGTTTTTTATACATAGTTCCTTTTAACTGCAGAAGCATTTTTTTATCACAAAGAAATTTTGATGAATATCTCCATTTCAACCAGCTTGTGCTAATAATTAGGGCTCATCTTCTTCAATCTCTCCATTTTCGAAAATTATAGAGCCAAGATGACAACATCTATTGTTTTTATAAGACTCTTGATTTTTAATGTTGACTCTTTCATTACTCCATATGGAATTACTAAATTACATTTCATGTGTTTGGCTATATTTCTTATCTTGAGCCTAGAATCTAAAGCATTTGTTCATGATTCAAACTTTGCTTCCACTTATGCTCTAGTTTCATCTATCAAAACACTATCATCATCAAAGAATATACATCAACGCAGATCATCTTGAATGTCTTGTATGTTCATCCATAAGTAGAGAAAACAAATAGAGTCTTGAAGTTGACCCTTATGCAACCCAATCATAATAGGAGAAACCTTAGTGTCTTCTCCTACAAACCTAAACTAGTCATCATTCCCTCCCCCCAAACACACATGCGTGTGTGCGCATGCGCGCGCGGGCACATGTGTATATATGGATATATAACTAATAAATTCTACACATTTTCTGCCAATCCCTTTTTCTTTCAAACATCCACAATAAGACTTCCATGGACAGCCTATCATAACTTTTTTTCTAATTAATTAAAATCAAGTGTTGTTACTTGTTCCTTACTTTCCCTAAAGTTCTTCATTAACCATCTTAGAAGATGTATAGCTTCCACAGCTAACTGCCTTGGCATCCAATAAAATTGATTTTCAGGCATATTCGTTTCTTTTTGAGTTCTTTTTTTTACATTACTACTTCTAAATTCCATTAACTCAACGTGTCATGGCCAGAGTACGTGATTAAATACAGACTTCAAATACTAAGCTAGTGACACTGCATAAATCGTTAGTAACACAAATATCTAGATATAATAAGCATGTCGGGGTAATTAACCTCGTATTTTTCTTACATATCGACATAATTATGCAAATTGGTCCTTACAAAAAGTATTCTGACACCAAAATATTACCCAAAAATACAACGCATGTCCATAACCAAATTTAACATTAATTTACTTATCAAAAAGTATCATAAAGACTAAAGTCCCATTTGGAAAAATTAAGATCTTCAATTTTGCTCTCACAAAACGACCCACTTCACCCACCACTGCTTGATGCCAAGCCTATTAATTGAAATGTGCTAAGTTTGTAAATGAAAGATAAAAGGTCAACAAGATAATAAAAAGATAAAGAAGAACAATTTATCGCAACTAAACGGAAAGGCAACAAGGATTATGTGCAAAAATTGCAAAAATTATTAATAAAGGTCCAATGATATCCCCCATTGGCGGCATCAAAATGAATGGTTGGTGTGTCTATATGTCTATCCTATACATTGGGCCAAATACCACAATTCTAACCCATGGATAATGTGTCTTCCCTAATCTTCACATACAAATAATATTGTGGGTGTACTGTCGATTCCTTACCATAATTTACTTATACAAAGAAAATATCGACAAAATGGACATTTACTAAACATTTGGAAACGAATAAACTAATCACATGGATTATTGTAGAGATTATCATAACTTGTCAAAATTTCATACCTACAACACAATTTTAGAACAAGATTTTAAGGCTCAAAAACATCAGAAAATCGTTTCCATGCATGCAACCAAAACTCAAGGAGGGATACAAATTATCACATGGAGGTTATGAACACATAAAATCAGATTTTCATCTATGTGGAAAAGGGAAATATGAAACTTCGGTAGAAAACGGAAGGAAGAACAAGAAATGCACTTGCATGGGCTATTCAAAGAAATCATGAGATTTTCCTCCAAAAATCAACCTTTCTTCCCTCTCTTTCCTATTTCTCTCTCTTCTCTCCTCTTCCTTTCTCTCTCTCAAAATCGTATGCTAGTTACAGCCTAAATGGCACATGTACGCCCCCTCATGTGACCCTCAAGTGTAAGTTTCCACCTGAAATGTGGACGTGTGCCCTTCACGCTTACAAGATTTTTCGCCTAAAATGAGCATGTCCATCGATCACATGCCCATCATGCGCCAATTTTGAGAGAGCTAGTCTTAATCCCCATAAGGGCACAGACACACCAACCTTAATACTCACACATGGATTACACTCATAATCAGATGCATCCTAGCCAAGCGTGTGGGTGTTATATGACAATTTAATACAATAAAAGCAAGGGTAATTGTAGACACCTCCCTTAATTTATATATAAGCATTTAAGTGCTTCCCATCCAATCAATTAACATTTTTTTAGTTCTTAAAATCATTTCAAATAAATATTAACCAATTGCTCAACTATACCTTGAAGTGTATCCAAAACTTCAATCAGAACACTCCAACATCTACTCAAGTTAGAATGAATGAGATGAGGACCCAAGTCTATGGAGGGGTGGTGGGGTGGTGTCAAGGCATGGAAAGAAGCCGTGAGTACTGCTTTTATCTAGCTACATTGATGAGTGCCAAAAATTCAAATTTTTCACAAATGTTTTGGCAAAATGTTCCTTCAAGTACCTTCAAGTCATCAAAGCTGTGGGCCCTTGGTTGAGTAGGTGGAATTCCACAACCTCGTTCAAATTCATGAGAGAAGCTTTTAAAATCTTTAGAAACATTATGATAGGATGAACTATCTGGTGAAGATTGTTGTCTTGGTGAATCCATCTTTTCCTTGTGCAGCTTCTTCCTTGCAGGACTCTCCCGGTTGATTGCCTTGGCATCTGATTTACTGCCCTGTCCATTGACTTGCATTTAGTTGTATACCTTACTAACTACCAAGCAATAGCATTGAACAAACAATATGATGCAACCATTACCAAAACAAAAGGTAGACTTTCACCTCTATGTTAGAAGAAAATTTATCAATGGCTTGAGTGGAGTCCTTGCAGAAATACGATGCTAGCCACCCACTTGTCTTCTTTTCTTTATGAGATCCTGCAGCAAGTATTAATGCAGATTGCCGAGTTGTTCATGTCTATCATATTGTCATTTACTACTTCCCAAAAAAATGTAAAAAAAAAAAATGCCTGTCATTATTACTAAATGGAAACATATAGCTGGTCCATGTGGCAATAGGTAGTTCAGTGAATGCTATTCATGTGACATTTATCATCACGAATAGTTAATGGTGAAAACTAAGAAGTGAAAAGGATTGAATACATATCATGGAATCTTTGGAAAATGATAAAAATGGTAAAGAATATTATGTTTCATAGTTCAGATTTTTTTTCCAATTCTCTCTAAATTATATCAAGACACACTCATAATTACTTGTCGGTTAATTATAGGTAGAACATCTCAATTGATAGTTTTCTTATTTAGGTTTTCATAGCCCATCAATTTATGTCGTGTACATAGTTATGAATATTAATTTAGATCAACACCAGTTTCATTCTTAACATGGCATCACAAACTACTTTTGTATGACCCATCGCATGAGTAGAAGTCTTCTGCTTCAGTTGGACAGTTAACCTTTTAGTGAAACCCACATGATCACAGCCAAATTTTATTTTTTTATTTTCTGTGTGCTCTATTGGCATTAAAGTTTTATTTTATATCCTATTTATTTAACTATTCTTCTGCTAAGGTTGTCTTCAGTATGTCTATTCAGTATAAACAATGCCAGTAACATTGCCTACAAACACTGTTGTAAACGTTGTCCTGAACAGTGCCATAAATAGTGCATAAGCAGTTTGTTGCTGTCCTGTTTCTTCCTCTATTCTGTTCTATTTTCCCGCTTGTTCAGATGTGCAAGAGACTCCATATACCAGTGTTTCTGTTTGTTTAATAGATAAAGGAGGATGTACACACCTGTGCTCATGTTTGTGTGATAGTTGCAGAAGACTGCACATAGCAGTATTTGTGTTTATGGTATTTTGAAAGTTGCTAGCCTAGTCAATGAAAGCTTGATTAGTCTTCTTTGCGAATCCTTTTGACTACTTTACCTGGGATCATTGTTTGCTTGCATGTTTCATATTGTTGGATTTCGATTTCAATTAGCAAAAAGTCAAGAGTAATCCTTCTATTTGCTTTGTTCAAGTGCCCTATTACGTTGAGTTTTAATTTTTGTTCACTGATAGCGCTGCTGTTATTTCTAGTTGTGAGATTTCTGGGAACAAATTCTTATGTCGTTGGACCTTTACTTACAGGAATTGTGAATTAATTTTTGTAGTTTATATTCATAATTGTATTTGGGTGTGAATCCTAATTCAATTCGATACAATCAGCTTTATGATTAACAACAATTATTATCAAAAGCTTAGTTTATGGATGGTTTGTTTGTCTTATCTCACCATAACAAACTGAGCTAAAGAGTGCAGGGAGAGATGGAGAGAGAGCTTAACACTTGATTGCTTTCAACGAGTTGAAAACATTCTGTCGAAGAAAAGCAACATATCTCTGATGAACTTTCTACTCTCCATGTATCATCCATTTGCATACACAGATAAATTCACTATCCCCCACAAGGGAGGAGGTTACATTTCATAAGCTGTCTGCTCTAGGGAACATCTATTTGAATACACTGATTTATGCACTTTATTTTTTCTCCCAGGGGAGGGAGGTTACCATTCATGTTCATTAACCAAATACTCACATGGTTTGCAACTCCTCAATATTCACAAAACAAATGGATCAAGAATTTGCTATGAATCCTCCAGCTAGTTGACAAGAGGGGGGAGGAGATTCTTCATCATCAGAATATATACATACACATACATATGTACAAATACACACACACACATGTACACAATGTGGCAGTGGACCAATTAAGGATCCATCACTAAACTCAAAACTACAACTTCGAGCCATCTTGCAAATTTAAGTAAAAGGCATATAATGTCAACTTAATATGTTCTTTATATATATGTATGCAAAGTTCAATAATCATCATATAATAATCCAGACTTTGGAATAGAAAAGAAAAGGGGAGGTTTGTGATAATTTTTAAATCTTTTCTACAAAGTAGTTTAATATCCTTATGTATGAAGATAATCAAGAAGTCATGAATTTGTTATCACAAAAAAAATTCATGGAAGTTTTCTGTAGATTGAGATTCTATCTTAGAGAGAGAGAGTCAAAATAATGATTGGTTCAAAGTTCAACCATAATAATTGAACAGTGAGTGAAGAGCATATTATTTGAATCGGGAACAGATTTATTGGGCATGACTTTTCTCAGAAACCAATCCCCTATCCCCAAGAACCTCATCACCTCTTACACAACATTTCTTTGAAGCTCCAATTTTAAAAATTTTTCATTTTTAACTTAGAACCTCGTTATCACTTAATAGATAGGCAACTATTCTTTGAAACTCAAATCTTGAACAGTTAATTTTTCGTTTCTAACTTGGTTGCTTCATTGGCAATTCGCTAATATTAGATAGCACTACAGGGAGAAAAGAACCCCCCGCCCCCCGCCCCGCCCCAAAAAAAAAAAAAACCCAAAAAGAAAACCAGAAGAGTGGAGTAGTAAAGACAGCCGTCATTAAACAACAGGAACAAATTGTTTATTAAAAAGAAAAAACACGGAAAAAGTTACTGTTAAGAATAACAGTTATTAAAGAAAAACAAGAGCAGCTAGAATAATTAATAATAATAATAATAGCAGCAGATACAAAACCTTGTTTAAGAGACTTGAACTTTACGTCCTTGTCGTGGCCGACTACCTTCGGCTTCGAAAAATTCCCGTCATGGCTATCGCTGAACGTTTTACCAGGTTCACCATGCTTCAAACTCAGTCGATTGCTTGCCGACTCCCATCGAGTCTTAATTCGATTAAGGCCCGATGGAATACCGTTTTCCGATGACGAAGCTGCATCAGCCATCGCGATTCGTTCAAATCTATTTCTGAGAACACTACATGATTCGATTCAAGAAATGAAGCCAATCTCCAACAACCGAAGAGCTGATCGCCTCGTTCAAATCGCGAGAGAGTCAGCGACGGGGCGGAGGGAAGGGGAGTTCGACGTTGGATGAGACAGTTCCGAAGGAAAAGATCAAGTAGTGGAAAAAAATGCTTGGCGGTTGGACAAAATATAGGAAACGTGGAGGTAAACATACAGATAATTCGGTGCAGATAGAAGAAAGGAGCAAATTCGTGAGAGAGAAAAGAAGAAGAAGATAGAGAGAGAGAGAGAGAGAGAGAGAGAGAGAGCCGTTTGGCTCT
>JAODPA010077667.1:0-27774 GCA_025585075.1 Nepenthes mirabilis
AAATGCAGCCACACCCACACAGATTCATATCTTCAGCACTGCAGACTACCCAGCTTCACATTGCTCTCAAAAAAAAAACTCCAGCTAACTCAGAGAAGAAGCTCAGCAGCATCAACCTTCTACAAGACAGGACCGATGCCCGCCCTCGGCATTGAGACTCAGCAATCACAGGCAACGAGAAGACAGTTCCACACCCCTCCTTCAGCAACTGAGCTGCATGCCTTTAGGTAGCATCCACAGCAGAAGCCTGCAACCTCTGCAATTAACAGACGATTCCAACCAAGAGCGAAAACTCGTAACAAACTTCAGTTCAAACCAACAAGCAACCGGACATTGTACTGTTGTTGGAGTAGTTTGCTTGTAATGTATGAATTCCGGCATTTTTGTCTTCAGTTGGGTTCATTCGTTGTATTAATGTGCTCGGGGCATGCCCTAGCGGTTATGGTTTATCCCCAAGTCGGAATATACTCGGAGATAAATCATTTCTTGTAAAATTGTTCTCCCATTAATCCAAATCACTTACTTACCAAAAAAAAAAAAAAAAACAAAACAAAACAAAAGAGCTCTAGATACATTAGCATGGGATAACATCATAGGATTCTAGTACTACTGTGTTGGCCTTTGGGACTAGAGTAATGATTAACAGGGATAGTCTGAGGCATTCGTATTTCATAGTCAGAGGTGAAATTCTTGAATTTATGAAAGATAAACAACTGTGAAAGCATTTGCCAATGATATTTTCATTAATCAAGAATGAAAGTTGGGGCTCAAAGACGATCAGATACCGTCATATTCTCAACCATAAATGATGCTAACTAGGGATCTATGGATGTCACTTTTAGGACACTGTCGGCACCTTATGAGAAATCAAAGTTTTTGGGTTCCGGAGGGGAGTATGGTCACAATGTAGAAACATAAAGGAATTGATGGAAAGGAACCACCACGAGTGGAACCTGCAGCTTAATTTGACGGGGCTCTAGAGAGAGGTGCTCTCCCTCTCACTAGGTTTTTAGAAATTTGAATTTTCGTACCCTCGCAAGAGGGGTTTGGGCACCATCTCACTGTCGGCGCCGACATGGCAGGCTCCCCGGGGGCGTTGACGAGCCCAGCCCGGTCCCCCTGCCTCCCTCTGTCCCCCGATATCTCCTCTTCGGCTCTATTCTCAATCTCTCTTCCCACCCATTCCTCCGATTCCTTCCCTCCATTTCAGAAGGACGTTCTGATCCCGTCTCCTGCCCCAGATGCCCTCTTCTTGGAGTCCCTGAAGAATTTGGTGAGCTCTCCCATTGAGCCGGATGCTGGGGTTGCCAACTGGTGTAAGGGGTCACCGTGCTTTGAGCCTTTGGAGAGTCTGGACTCAGAGCAGTGGTCTTCAGCTGTCGCGTCTGAGCCTGCTGGAAANCTGCCCCAGATGCCCTCTCCCTGAAGAATTTGGTGAGCTCTCCCATTGAGCCGGATGCTGGGGTTGCCAACTGGTGTAAGGGGTCACCGTGCTTTGAGCCTTTGGAGAGTCTGGACTCAGAGCAGTGGTCTTCAGCTGTCGCGTCTGAGCCTGCTGGAAATCCTGCGTCTTTACGCTCTTTGCCTGGTAATATTTAGGTTCCTTCAGTTCCATTTGTGGATTCTTTTTTTTTTTTTGGTAAGTGTGTATTTTGGATTAATGGGAGAAAAAATTTACAAAAGACTATGTTATAACTCCAAGTTTTTTGACTTGGAGTTAGAACATAATACGCTAGGGCATACCTCGAGCAGCTGGTACATCAGAGAATACCACAAAAAACCTCTAAGAGGAGCGAACAAACAGAAAATAAAAATGAACACTGTCATTTTACATAATCAGATTCAAAAACAGTTACCCCCAAGACCACAGGATCAACAAAATCCGATCGCCCCGCAGCAACATGCTACAGCAAAACTAAGCTGCCCACAACCTAAATGCACCCCCAGTCATCTAGCGGCAGGAAGCAAAAGCCTACTGCAACACGCCAACCGCCCCAACGCCAGCAAAAGAAACAGCAGCAACTGCACATTCCAGGGATAACCATTTGTGGATTTCGCCCCTTTGTTTCTAAAGTCTGGGGTTACCCAGATTTCCCCCACATCTTCTTGGGCTGAAGTAGTTCAGAGCAATAGAATTACTCATTCTACTCCTTTGAAATATTACCCCCCTCAATCCTTAGATGGAGAAGCTGTCTCCATTTGTTCACCTCTTGCTGAAGTTATTCAGTAGTGCCAAGATATCTGGGGAGCAATTTTGGTGGGTTACTTTTACAAAAAAACTCTTCCTTTTCAGGCGGTTAATTCCATCGCTCATAAGATATGGGCTAGATTCGGCCTTTGTCATGTTGCCAGAAATGACAAGGGTTTCTTTTTCTTTAGGTTCGAATCAGTTGATAAACTGAATGAGTGTTTATCAAAAGGTCCCTGGGCATTTGGACGGAAATCTCTTTTTCTTTCAAGATGGATGCCTAGTATGGCTCTCACTAAGGAATCCCACAAAAGGTTCCCGGTATGGATCACTTCGTCCAATATTCCAATTGAATATTGGACCCCCTTAGGCCTACATTGGATTGCTAGTGGGATTGGCAAGCCCATCCAGTTGGATTCTAAAACTGCTAGAATGGACCGTGTGCAATTCGCCCAAATTTGTGTTGAAGTGGGTAGGGATGACCTACTCCCCACAAAAATCAGATTAAAGTCTGGAGACGCTGTGGTTGAGGTTGCAGTGGATTATTCATGGAAGCCGGCACGTCGAGTGCCAAGCCAAAAAGCCAAATAATGTAACCTTAACGAAGCCAAGGCCGGCCATGAGACTCCATCACTGTTGGAAGCCCACACTATTGATCTCAAATAATGGAAGACAAATCTGATGGCGGATGATTTAGCTAAGGTGATTCATAGGGCTCCTGAGTGAAAGGAAAACTAGGTTGGAGTGGTCCAAACACAGCCATTGAATCGATGGATTTCTGTTGAGCAGCTGCACTGCTTTCATTCTGAAGCCAGCTGCCTTAATATGTTTGTGGAATTGATCTTGGTTGATAAGGAGAATGATAGAACTCCCACGGCCACTGGGACTGATTTGTATACAGAACCTCCTAGTGAGTTGGTCTGCGGTGATCTTGCTTTAGTACCAGGTAAAGTGGTTGTGGTGCACATGGCTCCTATTGATTTAGATGCTTAGGACTCAATCAAGATGGTAGGAAATCCCCTGATACCCTGTCAACCTTTAGGCTTGGGTAATGCTTCTAACTTGGATGATGTTTCCTCTGGTTTGATGGAGAATTTCCTATTGGATATTATACAGCCAGTCACTGAAATGGCTAAAGGCTCTCCCACTGTTGGCCCTGCTCCTAGTGCTCATGCTGCCCCCGCTGTCCGGAATGACCGTGATCCAAATAGTGGCAAGTTAGCCCTGGGCTCTCCTTCACATGATTTAGCTCATGTTGAGAGGAAACACGATTTGCGATCCTTGGATGTGGACTTTGCGTTAACTCCCAACTCAATTTAAAGACTTTCTAGTAAGTATCACCTGGATGAATCTGGTCTTGTGGAGGAGGCAATGGGCGATAAGGATTTTGCGTTGGGCGACCAACAAGTCCAAGTAAGCAGTCCTGTGAATGTATATGCTCAGATTAAAGAGGCCATGGCAGTTGAAGATGTTGATCATGATCCAATGCTCTATGCCCTCCAGAAGTTACTAATGGCACAAGATACTCTACTACGTCTTAACTTCTTCACCCCGAAACATAGGCACATTGTGCTTGTTTTTATAGATAGCTGTTGGTTTGATGTAATTGAAAAGACTTTTTTTTTGGTAAGTAAGAATTTTGGATTAATAGGAAAAAAAATTACAATATCTATATTTTATCTCCAAGTATTCTACTTAGAGGTAAACGTAAAGCGCTGGGGAATGCCTGAGCAACTGGTACATCAGAAAAAAAATATTAAAACAACCACAAAAACAGAATATGAAATCTGTCAACTATTTCACACGAACAAGATCGTGATTAGCTACGCCCACTTCGACGAGGTCGACTCAGCAAAAACAGACAACAGATCCATCTTGGATCTTCAAAGGCTCAGGACAGCTGGGAGACGGCCTCCACTGGATCTCAGCAGATCACATCCGCATCACAGCAGGCAAGTCACCCCCAGTGAAGTAAGTACATGCCAGCAGTAACCCACTGCCCGGACAGCAAAGTATCATGAAAGAACAAGCAGATCAGCATCAGTAGCCACAGCCACACAGAAAGAAGTATCAGCAATCAAACAGAACCGGTAAGAAACCACAACAGCATCACCGTCCACTTCAGCCAGACCCATCCAGCCATAACCCAGACTGGCCATCTTCCAAAGACCAAACCGGGCAAAAGCAATCGGTAGCTACAGCAAACGAGAACAGTACTCGGGATGCAAATCGAAATCGGCAATTCACGTTCAAATTCAAATTGGCACTTGAGATGCAAATCGAAGACGGCATTTCATAATCAAGTCCAAATCAGCAATTCGAAGTGCAGTCCAAATTGGCACCTGTAAGACCACATCGGCATTTTGCAACTTGGCAGCAAATCCAACTCGGCATTTTGCACGCAAGATGAAATCGGCATTCAGAATCGACATATGGGCACTAAATCCAAATTGGCATTTGGGTAGGCAAATGCAAATCAGCCCGATGCAAGCCACTGCAGAAGCAAAGCCAAATATGCCACAGGAAATTGATCACCACATAGCCAGTAGGGCCGATAAGCCTCGCAAAATAGTCAAAGTCAGCAGATTGGCCAGCCAAGCTTGCACAGCCTCCCTACAGGCAAAATCTCCCAACCTTGAACTCAGCATATGAGCAACAGAGTCAAACCGGCATGAAGAACGGCAATTGAAATCAGCCACAGTTAAGCCAAACCGGCCATAAGTCAAAAGCAGCAATTGCAGCGCGAGTCTAAAATGGCATTTGATATTCCATGTCAGCAAGCCAAACTGGCCTCAAAGCCCATTCGGCCAAGAAAAAATTTTAAAAAATAGCAGAAGAAAGACGCAAACGGCAACAATCAGTAGACACCCACCGCATTAGAGGATCACGAGCAATCAAACTGGACCACGGTCAGCTCTTCAGACCACAGCCAGGAAGTCCCCAAATCAGGACTGCACGGGCCCTCCAACCCGTCCAACAGGAGGGGACACATTGGCTGAGGAACATCATAGCCAGCAGCGTAGCCCAGCTCACCGTGTCAGATCCAAAGACTAGGGCGAGAGCTATCGAAAGGCCAGAGGAGACAACAGCTGCCATCAAACAACATTCCAGATAGAATCTAGCAATCCGCAGCAACCCACAGAAGTTGCAACCAAACAAATCTCCAGAAATGGCAACAAACTGAAGGATCCCCACTGCATCAGAAGGATCATTTGCATCCAAAAGGTCTGCGGCCAGCTCATCAGTACCACGCCTATAGCACCCAGCCAGTGTTGCACAGTATCGCCCAAACCGTCCAACAGGAGGGAACACACAGGCAGAGAAACTTCAGGGCCAGCACGCCAAACATTCAATTGCTCCAGATCCATCAAGTAGTAGGAAAGCCGTCAGTTGCTACCGACATCGGATCCCAAAAACTAGATCCAGGAAGGCAAGACTGGCCAAAACTAGCCAGCAACGAAAGCCAAAGCTTTCACAAGATGTTATGTTTTATCTTCCAGTCAAAATACTTGGAGACAAAATATAGATTTTGTAACTTATTTTTCTCCCCATTAATCCAAAATTCTTGCTTACTAAAAAAAAAAAAAAGCTTTCACAAGGAACCCTGGAATAGGGATTCACAGCCCCAGCAGATAGAGCAAGGAAGCCCAACATCATCGAAGGCAAAAGACCCGAAAGAAAACCCATAACGAAGCCAGAGTCTTCATCCCAATCTGAAACACCGAAAAGGAAACATCTTTTTCGAACAAAGAAAACGAGTTCAAATTTCAAATTGAAATTTGAAAAAGAGAGAAACCTTCGCTTCTCTCTCAAACGCCAAGCACCAATGCAGGAGCACCTCCTTCAACAAGGGAGACCAGAACCCTAGATTAACACATCTAAGGGTGGATCGAGAAGAAGGGAAAGGAAAACAGGGAGAGCTGTCATGCCCAAAGAGGGAGAAATGGACCGAGCTCACATCCACAATTGAAGCCCTTGAGGACGGGAGTTGGAAACAAGGAGAGACCCGGGCGAAGCAACAGGAAACCGGCCAAGGCCGGCTCCGGCACCGCCTGGCAGAGGCGGAAGCCTGGAGTTCACTGAAGACGAGTTCAAATTTCAAAATGAAATTTGAAAAGTAGAGAGAAGCGAGAGCTTCTCTCTCTAGCATAGCAAACTCATAGCCCTTTTGAAAAGGGGGAGAAAACGAGCGGAGCAGCCAGGAGACCGGCCATGGCCGGCTCCGACGCCGCCCGGCTAGAGGAAGCAGAGCCCTAAAGCACCGCACAAAATGAGCGAAGAGAAGAGGACCGCACAAACGAGCCCACAACCACGGCCAAGCCCTCAATGGATTATGTAATTGAAAAGACAAGGGATGAATTCAAATCATCCTCTTCATTGGCTGAGACGGATTTGAATAGCTTGTCTGATGCTCTATTTGAAGCCCTTAGAATGTTGGTGGTTGCTAAATCTTCTTAACCGCACATTGCTTCATTATCTCCTGATAGGAAGAAGGTAGTTCTTAGTTTTTTAACTTTTCTGCTGAAAATGAAATTGGGATTGCCATCTTGTCAATATAGCGACCTGGATGAATTAGTGTCGGGCCTTGACCAATCTAAGTGCTCACAACGGCTGACTGGCCGAAGTGTTAAGGATGTGAATTACAATCAAGATATTGCGGTGCAAGATGGAGCTTGGAAACGAGCTAAGTCAAGGAGACAGCGAAAAGCTGCTTCCAAGAACCCTAAGGGATTCTGAGGCACGAACGATGCCAAGTAGCCGACTACATGCCAATTTTTCCTGCGGGGTTGCGGTTTGGTAGGATTGATGGCCCTTCCTTTTTTGGTTTCTTTTGCTGTTGTTTCCTTGGGACCAGCTTTTCCCATGGTTTGGACGGCTTTTTCCGTATTATATTGAACGGGACTAGCTCCTAGTTTTTTTTGTTTTCCCATATGATTCCTTCTCAGAGCTGCAACCAGTCATTGGGATGGATCCTCTTGAACTTAAGCTGGATTTGGGGGTTGGCAAGATTGGTGATCTACCACGGTTTGTTGCTTCATACTGTGGGAATAAGCTGCTGCATACTTGGGGTCCAGCATATGCCCAAGTTTTTGAGTACCTGGTGTGATTGTGTAATGGCCAAGACCCCTATAATTGGACGAGGTGCTGTCTTTGGTGTGGTGATCCATGTCTCTTGCTTTGCCCATTGTGATTGTGCGTTGATGCTCTGCCATACTGAGTAGCTGCTGATCTGGCAGGTGCTATTGCACATTTGCATGGATTATCTCATGCTTCTCGGGTATGATATATCTCTTGATTGGATTTTGTGGTTATGCGGTTTCGTCACTTGGCAGTTTCCTTGCTACGGTGACCCGGAATTGCTGGATTGGTGTTGATGCTACAGCGCAGGTGAATAGATATCCTGTTGCAAGCCTTTGGTTTCGCTCGTGGATGTTGTGATGTAATTTTTTTTTTCATTTTCTATAGGTTCTGTAGAACGATGGCCTCCTAGAGGTTCTTTTTGTACCTTCGGATGTACTAGTTGCTCGGGGTATGCCCCAGCGGATTATGTTTTATCCCCAAGTCATAATACTTGGAGATAAAATATAGATTTTGTAATTTTTTCTCCCATTAATCCAAAATACTTGCTTACAAAAAAAAAAAGTCTTTGGTGTGGTGACTGTTTTGCCTGTGATGTTGTATGCTAAAATGCTAACAGCCGTGATGTTAGTTCGAGGCCTTTTGATGGAATGTAGAGTGTAGTTGATCGGGGTGATGCATTTGGTTCAGTGGCCAAGGTTACTTTGCTGAGATGTATACTTGGGCGAGGTGCTTTTAGGCTTTCTGCCTTGAGTTATTTCTATGCTTTTTCTACCGATTGAGGGCCTTATTGGTCGAATTGTTGACCCAGTGCATTCCCAATGTTGCTGGGAGTCTTTTGGAGATATTGCTAATCTACACTACTATGTTCTGTTGGCTAATGCTGTGTGTGTTGTGGATGCTCCTTTGCGAGAGAAAAATGTTGGTGCAAAGAGCCGGTGTGAATTGACCAAGATTTCTACTTTCGGGGACCTGCTGCTACTGACCGAGGTACATCATGGCTGAGGTGTAACTTTGTCCGAGGTACATCAGAGAAGCTCTCGCTTCTCTCTTCATTTCAAAATTCATTTTTGAATTTTGAATCTGCCCGGCGTCGTCCTCGGCGGTTCCGTCTTGGGTGCTGGCGGCTCCGGTGCCTGCCATGGCCGGCCTCCCGGATGCTTGCCCGGCCCCCCACCCTCACCCTGTTTTTCGTCTTCACCCTTCCGTTTCCATTCTCTGAGTTGTCGGTCTCGGAGCCATCGAAACTTTCAAAGTTTCCTGCGAGGTTGGATTTCTCTTCTCGCCTTCTGTTTTGGGGAGAAGGCTCTCCCTCGGTTGAAGATTTCCTGACTGGGGTCCTATGGCCTCTGAGAGTGCGATGGCGCTCGTCCTTTGAGCCCTCGCATCTCTCTCCAACTCGCTTCGGTTTATCCTCGGTTTGCGCCTTGGGTTAGTTTTTGTTTCGTCTCGACCATTCAGATTAGGATGGGCTTTCGAAGGTTAGGGTGCTGACTCTGAGGTGCCGTTGCCTGGGCGTTTCCTTTCTGGTGGACTGTTTTGGGGGATGCCGTGATGTGCTGGTTTGGTGAAGCTTGGCAGTGGCTCTGAAGTACCGGCCGTGGACCTGTTGGATGCCTCTGAACCTTCGACGAATCCTGGTCTCTCTAAGTTGTGTGGGTTCGGGAGCTGCTTCCTCTAGCTTCCTGAATTTTATCTATTTTCTGCCGGGTTTCTTGCCTCCGATTTTGGTGGGTTTCCCTGCGCAGTCAGTGGGGTCTAAGTGTCCCTGGTTCAGATTTCCTCGTGAAATCTTCGATTTGGTTGCTAGCTGGGTTTGGGCAATTTCTGCCCTCCCGGTTCGTTGCTGATGGATTCCTTTTCTTGGTTGGTGAATCTGGGACTGAAGTTATTTGGTTCGGGAGCAGCTATCTGCGGCGCCGGCTCTGATGTCCCCATGCCTGTGTGTTCCTTCCTGTTTGGACGGGTTGGGGGGCTCGTACAAATCTGTTTTGGGACTGTTTGGCTGTGGGCGGAAGAGATGGTCGAGGACCTGTTCGGTTGCTAGATTCCCTTCTATTGGGATGGAGTTCATTCGATTTGTTCGCTGCTTATTGTGGTGATTATGTTGCAGTCCATTGGATTGCTTTTGTCTGGCTAATACAGCTAGTTTGTTGATGTTGTTGCTTTGCAACAATTTTGAATCATCTAATTTTTGGCTTGCTGCAATGTTCTGTACATGCCTCCTCTGGCTTTTATTGATGCTATTGCAGTGGCCAGAATGGGATTGTGCGACTTTGGATTATTCTACTGTCTCGATCTCTTTGTTTCCTTGTGCTGAAGGAATCCCGTTTGCTGCATTTCTGATGCAATGGTGAATAGCAATGCCAATTGGGTGCAACTGTTACTGCTTCGGTGGGGGCTTCCTCCTGCTTGCTGATGAGGAAATTCTGATGTAGAAGGGTGCTGGTCTGGAGTGCGGCCTCTGTTTGAAGTGGTTGCTGCCACCTGTGCTGGTGGAGCCATTTGTTGGTGTGCAATGGACTGCTGCTGGCCGGCTTACGTGGTGTGGATAGGCAGATTTACTGATCCATGTTTGATGGGCTGCCTTGATTATGCTGCAGTGGATGATGTGGCTGCATGCTGCCCCTGCTGGCAAATTCAGTGTGCTGACTCTTTACCGCTTCAGTATTGGCAGTTTTGTGAAAATTGGTTTGGGATTTTGGCGTGGCCTTCCTGTCCATGGACTTCTCCCTGGTTCAATAGCGCTGGCTTGGACTTACTCTCCGGATGGATGTTGAATGCCATCCTCATACTGATGCAGTAATGCATCAGTATCCTGATGGACGAGGTGCAGCCAGGTGGATGCTTAATTTTGGCCTTATGGAAGTCCACTGTGACTCAGACGCAAATGCATTGGTATATCACTACACTACTTGATCTGGTTGGAGCATTGGAGTTAAGGACTCTTTTTTGTTGCTGCTGCTACGTTCAACAAACGGCGATGGTGCTGTTGGTATCGGAGCTGGAGCATCCTGCTGTCTCATATGCATAGTGGCTTGCCGTGCCACCGATAGTGTTAGCTAATGCACGCTGTGTGCAGTTGGGATTATGATGGAAATGTCATATTTTGTCGTTTTTGGAAAACGTTGTCCTCCTAGAAGCCATTTAGTATATTCAGATATACTGTCCACTCGGGGTATGTCCTAGTGTTCTATGTTTTATCTTCAAGTCAAAATACTTGGAGATAAACATATTTTTTGTACTATTTTTCTCCCATTAATACAAAATACTTACTTACCAAAAAAAAAGATGTAGAAAGTCCGAGGTCTTTAGCTGTGGTTCTGTGGTGTCTACGCCCGAGGTGTTTGTAGACCGAGTTGGGTGTTGGCATTTTTGGGTGGCTTTTTCTGTGGACGAGATTCCTTCTATCCGCTCTCCCAAGGCCAAGGTGCTGCAACTGTAATCTTCATTTCATAGTCACTGGTTGCTATTAATATGGAGGTGAAGGCTGTGTTGCCGAGATGTCTGGCTTGGGACATGATGCTTTGACCAAGGTACTTGTTGGTTGAGGTTTTACCTTGTCCAGGCTCTGCTGTAATTTTTGTTTGCTGATGGCGTGCAGTATTCTATTCTTTGAATTAGATTAATGGCCTACTGCGGTAATCAGTGGTTTGTTTGCTGTCGTGAGTTGCACCCTGTTTGCTACTAACTTATGATTCCGCTTTCTCCCTTTGCGAAGTGGCCCGGGATGGTAGAATTGCCCGAGATTTTGTGGGACGAGCTGCTTTCTTCAGAGGTGTTACAGAACAGTCCGAGATCCTTTGGATGCTGTGGGAGTGATTGTCTGCTGTTTGGGCCTCATTGGTGGGCTTAGGACTAACTATTTTAGGTCAACCCTCAGCAAATGTAAAGGAGGTCGTGATTTTGGTGATCCATAAGACTATGGCTTCACATTAAGCCACGCATTCACTCTATGGCTCGCTATTAAGGGCAGACTAAATACCCTTGACCGACTCCATTATATTCCAGACCTTTCACCTAGATGCACCCTATGCAACACAGAAGACGAAGATCTCGGGTATCTTTTTTTCTCTTGCCCCTTCTCTAGATCCCTTTGGGTTAAAATTCAAAGACACTCCGGTATTCTTTAGCCCCATTCCGAGTGGTATCAGAATATTTTGTGGGCTGCCTCTATATGGAAAGGGAAAAGCCTTCTGGCTGTCTCTAAACGCTCGTCACTAGCTGCCACGGTCTACTTCATATGGAAGGAGCACAACAATCGAATCTTCCAAAAATACCCCCCAGGACATCTCCCAACTCTTCTCTTTGGTGGTCAGTCACTAGCTGCCACGGTCTACTTCATATGGAAGGAGCACAACAATCGAATCTTCCAAAAATACCCCCAGGACATCTCCCAACTCTTCTCTTTGGTGGTCAATGTTGTGAGGTTTAAAATATTGACCATCACGGTGCATGATAAAGGTACTTCTAGGCCGTTACGGATTCGTTAGGGTATATACACATTAAGCCACTTGGAGTTTTTGTTAGCAGTGAATTGCTTGAATGCAAATTTTGCATTTTGTGAAGCTGGATGATGTCATATAGATGCTCATACACAATCTGCTGGTGCGTCCCTTGATAGATTTTCCGGTGCACTTGGACTCGATGTTTCTGACTATGGCTTAGTGTCTATGGTGCAGCTTATCATTGTTTATTCAGTGTGTTTGGAGTGATTGAGGTATGGGATAAGTTACCCTTTGATGCAAATGGACGAAGTTTAGGCTGTGATGCTATGTGCTATTGTGCTACTGGCCGTGATGTTAATCCGAGGTCTTTTTTTGCTGAAATGGAAAATGCAGATTTCTTCGAGGTGCTGCTGAAGGCCTTTTGGAGCTATGTGACTGAACTGAAATATGTTGCTGCTGGATGGATGGTGTTATCCTTCCAATTTCATGGATTTTGCTGCTGGTGATTTAGCTGCTTAAATGCTGCTGACCGTTGTCGCTAGCTGCTGCAGGACCTAAATTTTGTTATATTATTTTGGTGTCAATTGATGTATGCCAAAGCGGCATTGGCCTGGTGGTTAAAAAAGATTTCTCTTTCCTCCACCACCCAGGTTCGATTCTCCACCACCGGCTTTGTCGGTGCCCTTTGCGGCCTTTCATGAGGATGTGAGCGTTGTCCGACGCCCCTTCCTCTGCCCGATGAGTTCGATTCCTTCTTCCCTCTGGACGGTCTTGCCGGCTCTGATGTTCCATTACCCATGGGTTCACTCCGGTTGGATGGGTTGGGGGACCCTGTGCCGACCTGTATTGGATCTATTTGGGGGGTGTACTGAAGAGCTAGCCGATAATCTGGAGTGTTGCTTTCGTCCTTTTCTTCGTAATCTTCTTTGCTGCTCGTTGGTATTGACGTTGATGAACGACTGAGCCCGGTTTCTGATGGTTCTCTGCCAGTACGTTCCTTTCGGTGTGATGGGTCGAGGGGAGCCTTTCTTTTATCTGGTCTGGAAGTATGGACTGGAGCGCCGAAGAAGTTGGAGTAGCCTTGTTCGGTCGATGAAAATCCTTCTGATGCGGTGAGTTGTTTTGCAGCTGTCATAGTTGCTATTGTGAGGTGATTACCTCTATTTTCGATGAATGATGATTTGCTAGGCTGAAGATGGAGTCCTGGACTCGTCTGCTGGTCCTGGCGCAATCATCTAATTTCTTTTGGAGTGGTCTAAGCCTTTTCCTTCAGACTGCGAGAAGCTAATTGATGGATTTCACTGCGTTTTCTTACCGTAAGGTATGGTCTGGTTTAAAGAATTTGGTTGAATTGTTGGTTGCTTGGCCTACTTGGTCCGACCTCTGATTCTGGTTAGTTTGCTCTATCTGGGTTGTGTTTCCTGTTGATTGTGATCGCTAAAGTTGAGGATTTTGATTCCTCTAATTTATGGTTTGCTTCAATGTTCAGTATATGCCTCATCTGGCTGTTTATTGTTTCGATTGCTGTGACTAGATTGGGTTTGAGGGACTTTGGAATTATCTACTGTCCCGTTTTCTTCTGCATTTTTTGTTTGCTGATTCTGCGAGTGCTGGTGCTGACCATGCCCTGTGTTAGCTGTAATTGTTCTGTTTGAAGTTGTCTCTGCTGCTGGCAATCGGTCGTTGAAGCCTGCTTCCTGGTGGTTGGAAAATGACATTCTGTGTTGGTGGAGGCCCTTTGCTTGTCGCCTTTTGTGCAGTAGTCCCTTAGTTGTCTGGTATATGCTGCTGCAACTGATGCTTGTTGGAGGCAAACAGAGCTGCTGTGCTTGCAGATGTGAAATTAGATGCTGGTTGCTGGCTTTTTTCCCAGTATTGCTGTTTTGCAGGATAATGCTTTTGGCAGTGCCTGCTAGTGCATTTGGTGGCCTGATGTTGGGAGCTGAAGTTGCTGCTGCATATTTGGGGAATGGTGGGAGCCTTCGATGATGAAATCGAGTTGGGCTGCTTCTTTGCCCGATGCCCAATCAGAACTTGAAGCTGATCATGGTGCATATTTACTGGGCAGTTGCCAGTTTATGCTGAAGCTGGGCTTGGTTGCACTGCAAGATCTGGCCTGGTGTTGCTGGAGGCTGAACAGCAAGCTGTGCTTGCAATGTTGGCGATTTTGTGCCTCCTTTTATGCTTGCAATTGGTTTTAGCGAGCTCTTTGAAGCCTCTGTTCTTTGGCGGTGCACTGGATGTGGCCTTAGGGCAGATGTGCTTTGGTTCATATGCTGCAAGTGTTGATGGTGGTTGCTGGGAGTAGCTGGCCCACTGGTTGCTGATGGCTGAGTTGAAGTAGTGAATGGTGTCCCCATTTGGTTGCTCCTTGGTGGCATGTATGCATGTTTTTTAATTTGTTATGTTATTGGGTTGAGTAGTCTTTGGCCGATTTAGGAAATGCTCATCATTTTGATGTTTTTGTTGTACTCAGTGGCTCGGGAAATGCCCTAACTTTTAATGTCTTATTTCCCTGTTAAAAATACTTGGAGATAATGCATTATTTTTGTAAATTTTTTCTCCCATAAATCTAAAATTCTTACTTACCAAAAAAAAAAAAGTCTCCCAAAAAATCCTTCGGGGTTTCTGGGTTATGGGGCCGCAGTGCGGTGGGGCCAGTCACTATAAAAAGCTTACCCTTAACACAATTTTGCTTACAAAAAAAAAAGGTGTCATTTGATGTATCAATTGCTTGGGGTATGCCCTAGCGTATATGCTTTACCTCCATGGCGGAAAACCCATGAAGATAAATCATTGGATGTGTAGAGAGATAAATCTGCAATTCCACCTTCCTCAGAAGCGGGTCTAGAGAGAAGTTCTCCTCCTTCTCTCTAACTTTCGAATTTCAAAATTTAAAATTTGATTCTGCGAATCTCGGCGCGGCGGCGCTCCTCACCTGGCCGGGAGGCACCGGTGCGGCCACGGCCGGCCTCCTGGTTGCTTCGCCCGGCCGCCCCCCCTTCTCCTTGTCATCTCTTGATCCCTTCGGTGTAGAATCTCTGTCCGGGCTTGTTCGCGTGGCCCTCTTCTCTTCGCTCGTCCTGAGAGTTGCCTTAGGGCTTTGCCTTCTCTGGCCGGGTGGTGTCGTTGCCGGCCGGTCTCCAGGCTGGCCCCCTCGGTTTATTCTCGGTTCACTCCTTGACCTGCTTTTAGATCTGGAAGGAATTCTGGAGATTCTGGCTTACTCGCGTGCGAGGCTATTTGTAAATTTGGTTGGCTCGTGTGCTTCTCGAAGGCTCCGGCGCTTCCGATTGTCTTCGCTGCCGCTCTGATGTTCTTCCTCCTACGTTTTCGCTCCTGTTGGATGGCTTGGGGATACCGTACAGCTTTGGATTCGAACTGATTGGCGGGGTTCTGAAGAACTGGTCGAAGTTCTGATTGGTTGTTTGTTTTCCTTCGGTTGCGGTGAGGTCCTTCTATTTACTAATTTCTGTTGTGGCTTGAAGCCTCGAGCTCTGGTGTGCTGAGATCTCGGAGGGCTGCTGTCTGATGTCAGCTGGTTGTGCTATTTCTCGCTTCTCCTTTATGCGAGCAATTCCCTTCTTTCATTTGGCAAACTCCAATGAATTTTGGAACTGCATTTTCTGGTTTGGGAGATGCCGTCTGCTGCCTTTGTTGGCACTCGTGCAGCTCGATGGAATTGATGCAGTCGATTGGACCTGCGGCGGTGCTCTGAGTGTTCTCTGGCTGTGTGTTCCTCTTGTTGGATGGGTTGGGGGAGCCCGTGCGAATTCGGATCGGGACATTTCGGCTGAGGGCCGAAGAGCTGGCTGAGGTCCCTTTTTGGATGCATTTTCCTTCCTGTTGTGGTGATGCCCGCTGAGGTGGTGCCCTGTCTTTTTGCTACTTTCTTGTGGTGATTGTATTGCAATCCATTGGATTGCTATTGTCTGGCTAATACAGCCAGTTGTTTGTTGTTGTTGTTGTGCAACAATTTTGCTTTGTTCTCGGTTGCTTGCTGCCCTGAAGCCCTGTTCAGTGCACTGATACACTGCTGCCTCTGAATTGGTGGATTTGTGAAGCTTGTTTTGGGGACCCGATCCTTTCGTATGTTTTGAAGATCGGCTGGCCCATGTTGTAATGTTGGCATTGTCTGAATCTACAAAAATGTAGTACTGCTGGATGATGGCATTTTTCTGCTGACAGGTTTGTGAGACTGTGGCTGCTGTGTTACTGGCATTGGATGATGTTGGGTCATGGTGTTGTACTCGTCTACTGGGCCATGATGCTACTCTGTAGAATTATGCAACTTGATTGGTTCTGCAGCCTACTCATCAGAAGTGCTATTTGGGTTGCTGATTTGTTGGGTTTTTTCCTGTGAATATGTTATGCACGATGTGGATGCTGCCTGTCTTTTTGATGCACTGTGATTGTGTTGAGTTAAGTGCTGGTCCCTTGTGATGTGCTGATGTCCATACCTTACGCTCCTATTTACTTAGCTGATTTGGGAGCTGATGTTGATACTGGAATACTTGATGGCATGGTGGGAGCCAGTGATGATGTGGTTCGATTCACTTTTGTCTGTTTCTGTTCCCGCTGATCAATCTGGGCTTGATGCTAATCCTGGCGTAGCTGTTTGTGTCCCAGTTTGTTGGCTGTTGCCAGTTTATCCTGAAGATGGGACCTGTGAGCTGCTGATTTTGGTACTGGAGCATTCTGCTCTCACGTGCTAAGTGCTTCTGCCGTGCCAATGTGAGCTGCCGTTTATGTGGTTCAGCGGCTGCCTGTTGTGTTCAGTTTCGGCGATTTTGGTGCTGATCCCTTATCATTTTGTTTATGATGGAAAAGTCATATTTTGTTTTCTGGTAGACGTTGTCCTCCCTGAGGCTTTTAGGTATACTTTGATGTACTGTCCGCTCGGAATATGCCCTAACGTCTCTGTAGTTTTTTTTTCAATTTCTACTGTCTCTGTAGAATGTTAGCCTCCTAGAGGTTGTCTTTTTTGATGTTAGAATTGCTCGGGGAATGCCCTAGCATTTTATGCATTATCTCCAAGTCAAAATACTTGGTTTTAATGCATAGATTATGTAATTTTTTTCTCCCATGAATCCAAAATACTTACTTACCAAAAAAAAAGCAATTTTACTTACAAAAAAAAAAAGCTTAATTTGACTAAATATGGGAAAACTTACTATAGTAATGATTGACAGACTGAGAGCCCTTTCTTGATTTTATGGGTGGTGGTGCATGGCCATTCTTAGCTGGTGGAGCAATTTGTCTGGTTAATTCTATTAACGAATGAGACCTTAGCCTACTAACTAGCTATGTGGAGCTATCCCACCACAGCTAGCTTCTTATAGAGACTATGGCCTTCCAGGCCACGGAAGTTTGAGGCAATAACAGGTCTATGATGCCCAGATGTTCTAGGCAATAACAGGTCTATGACCCCGACGATACTAATTCTTAGTCTTCCGAGGAATGAACTGCTGAGGTTATTGCCAAGGATCCTATGCATTATGCCTTCCGATGCTTACTTGGAGAGAATGCTTCTCAGCTGCACTTTAACTCCATCACCAAGGATCAACGTGGTGTATTTTAATGTATTAACTGCTCGGGGTATGCCCTAGCGCGTTATGCATTAACTCCAAGTCAAGATACTTGGTTTTAAGCACTCCGAAATCCGGACTCTTTTGTAAAATCCTGGGTTCGGAGTGATGTTTTCTATGGCACTCTGGATCCGGAGTGATTATAAAAAAAAAAAATTATTATTATTTTCACCTTGTTTTGATTCCGGAGTTTCTTTGTTCTCCGGAATCCGGAATGCCTGTGATCCCGGAGTGCTTTCTCTGCACTCCGGAACCCGGTTTGCCGGAGTGCCTGTGGGAGGAAAAAAATAAAAATAAAAATAAATAAAAAATAAATAAAAAAATTTTTTTGCTTACTTCTGATTCCGGAGTGCCCTTTGTACTCCGGAAGCCAAAGTGCCTATTTTTCCAGAGTGCTTTTTCTGCACTCCGGAATCCGGACTGCTTTTGTAAACTCTCGATTTCGGAGTGCTGTCTTCTCTGGCACCCCGGAACTGGAGTGAATTTGGGATAAAAAAAAAAGGTAATTAATTCTTTTGCTTCCGGTCTCCGGATTGCGTCTTTGTTCGCGATTTGATGGAGTGCTGCATAGCTTTCTGCCAATTTGGCGGAGTGATTTGGGACGGGCTGATTCTGGTGGAATGGCTATGGACGGAATGCCCTGCGCTCTTTAGACGGACCTCTCGGATTCTCCGGAATTCAGAGTACGTTTTTCCACGTACTTGGCTGGCCTGTTTCATTTGGTCGGAGTTGTTTCTGCTGATCTTCTTCCGGAGGGCCTTTTCTCTGTTCTTCTGGAGTGATTGTCACAGAGATATTGGACGGAGTTGATTTGTGCTTTTGAATTCGTGTGCATTTTTTTGCTGGAGTTCTTTCTTCCGGTGTACATTTTTCCGGAGTGTATTGCGCTGATAGAGGCCGGAGTGGAAGGTTGAAGACGGAGTGTGATTGAAGCCGGAGTGTCTTTGTTGCCGGAGCGTCTTTAGAGGCCGGTTTAGCTTATTGTTGCTGAAGTAATTTTTTGTGATTGGAGCTGTTGGCTTACAAGAATCAACGTCAGTGTAATTTTCTAATGACTGTTGTCATTGGTCTAGGGGTCTCCCCTGCTTTGTGTTCCATCTCCAAGTCGACAAAACACTTGGTTACGAACATATTTTTGTACATTCTTTATACTTTTAATACATTTAATTACTTACCAAAAAAAAAAGTCTATGTAATATTTTCTCCCATTAATCCAAAATTTTTACTTACCAAAAAAAAACGTGGTGTTTTGTTTAATTTCATTGATTCATGTTGGTCTGATGTGTCTGAGGTTACACAAATTTTATTCAGATCCTCCTTTCCATTGGAGGAGGATTTCTTGAATTGTCCCTCGAGTGCTTATTTTGAAGGCCTCCGCTTGTTTGTGACTGCCAATTCCTCTATGCCTCACATTGACTCCTTATCTCCTGATCGGAGGTTGATTATATTAGACTCTCTAAAAGTCATGTTGAAATGGAACACAGCTTTTCCATCAGATCAATTTAGCAATTTGGAAGGTCTAGTGGAGGGCCTCCATAAGTTTTGTTAATTCATCCATTCGCATATGCTGGAAACTGGATGGTTTTGTTTCGGTTGGAGTTCATCCTTCTCTATGTGCTGGATCCACTGTGGTGTTTTGTGAAGTATGGCATGATGTTCCATGATGCTGGCCGTGGAATCTAGCTGCTGATTTGGTTAGCTGTTCTTTCGGTAGGAGAGCATTTCGGGAGTGCCTTCTGTACACAAAAAGGCCGGAGTGGCTTGCGTGTGATGAGGCTGGAGTGGCCATGCGTATGATGATTTCGGAGTGGCCATGCGAATGATGATTCCGGAGTGCTTTTTCGTTAAAAGGTCGGAGTGACTTTGAGTTTGATGTATCATGAGTGCCTTTGTACTCTAAAAGTCCGAAGTGGCCTGCTTGTGTTGAGGCCAGAGTGGCCATTTCTGGAGTGCCCTTTGTACACTAAAAGCCGGAGTGGCCATGTGTGTGATGCGGCCGGAGTGGCCATGTGAGGTGAATTTGCTTGCCTCTTCCTGCAGGTCTGTGCTGCGTTGGATGGTATGTTTGGCATCTGTGTTGCTGAGTTGCTTCAGCCGATTTTGGAATAGCTGATCAGTTGTCTGATCGTGTGTAACATAAGACAGATTTCATGTCGATTTTGTTGAACGTTGTCCTCCTAGAGGACTTCTTTTTTTTGTGTGTTATTTTATGATGTACCAGCTACTCGGGGTATGCCCTAACATTTTATGCTTTATTTCTAAGTCAAAATACTTAGAAATAAAGCATAGTTTGTGTAATTTTTTCTCCCTTTAATCCAAAATACATACTTACCAAAAAAAAAAAGATGTATTCAATGAGTCTATAGCCTTGGCCGACAAGCTTGGGTAATCTTTAAAATTTCATTGTGATGGGGATAAATCATTGCAATTTTTGGTCTTCTTTTTTTTTGGTAAGTAATTAATTGCATTAAAATTTAAATTAACTGTACAAACAGCTATATTTTTTACCAAGTATTTCATCGACTTGAAAAAAGAAACATAGAAAGAGGGATACCCCTAAAACATGACACAGGAGTTATAAATGAAAAAAAATACACAATTAGAAACGGCTTATAAGGTTCAAATCCATATCTTCCAGCAGAACTGATCACGCAACTTCAGCAATAGATGGATCCTGCCATATCCGCAAATCCACGTGTTGAGCAGATGAGCACAGGCCACTCCGTCCAACCTAATGGTGAAACAATGGGACTCCGGAAATGAATGGAAAGGTGGTCACTCCGGCCAAGAAGATCCACTCCGTCCAAGAAGAGCATCAAGCACTCCGGTCAGCAAGGAGCACAAGCCACTCCATCCTTCCTTTAAGTGAAACAAATGAACTCCGGAAAAGTTTGTAATGTGGTCACTCCAGTTTTTAGAACACTGGAAAAAGTTGATCCGGCGATAGGAGCTCCGGATAAAAGGAAGCAGCCAGTCCTTAAGAGCTCCGGATAATGGCACTCAGGCTTAAGAGCTCTGTCCAGGGGAGCTCCGTAAGCTTAAGGAGTTTTTTTTTTTTGGAAAGCAGGGAGACCGGAATCGTCAGCCGCAAAGCACTCCGGCCAATAAGCATGCAATGAAAAAAAATAAAATAATAATTTTTAATTTTTTTTTTCCGGAAAAAGGGCAAAAGACCCGAAAAAGGAAAATAGAAGTTCGGCCATTTGGAGCTCCGGAAACATCAGAACATAAGGCTTTTTTTTTGGTAAGTATCAGAACATAAGGCACTCCGGATACAAGGAAGTGCGCCGCCATAAGAGCTCCGGTTAAGAGCACTCCGGCCTAGGGAGCGCCGGATAAAAGAGAACCATCCATTTAGGTCAATAGGAACTGCATACGGGAAAAGGATATTTGCACTCCGATTTTGAGGGAACCGGGAGCAACAACGCAAGATCACTCCGACCAAAAAGCAAGCAATGAAGCAATTTTTGGTCTTCAACAAGGAATTCCTAGTAAGCCGAGTCATAAGCTCGCATTGACTACGTCCCTGCCCTTTGTACACACCGCCCATCACTCATACTGATTGAACGGTCTAATGAAGTGTTTGGATTGAAGCGATGTGGATGATTTCCTGTCAGCGACGTCGCGAGAAGTCCACCGAACCTTATCATTTAGAGGAAGGAGAAGTCGTGATAAGGTCTCCATAGGCAAACTTGTGGAAGGATCACTATCAAAAATTGCTATGCAGAGTGACCCGTGGACATGTTAAAATATAACGTCAGGGTTGTGGTGCCTAATGTGGCACGACACCTTAGACTGCCGATCGAGTCCACGCCTAACAGTCTACTTCAAGAGTGGCAATGTGCATGTCGGGTTAGCCTTAGCATAAGAATAAACCTCGGCGCAGATTGCACCAAGGAATAGTAACATACTGTGCATTACATTGCCACCGGATGCCTGATGAGTGAGGTGGCAACCTGTCGTATTTGGATGACTCTCGGCAATAGATATCTCAGCTCTCACATTGATGAAAAACATAGCAAAATGCGATACTTGGTGTGAATTGTAGAATCCCATGAACCATCGAGCCTTTGAACATAGGTTGTGCCCAAAGCCACTAGGCTACGCATAGCGTCACCCCCAACCAAGCCATTGTGTCTCGGCATGCTAGGTTGGGGCGAAGAGTGACCTCCCGTGCATTGTTGTGAGGTTGGCCTAAAATTGGAGCTCGGCGATTGCGCCACGACGTTCGGTGGTCGACAAGGTGAAGGCTAATGTTGCATTGTGTCACACTCAGAATGTCGCCCGTGAAGCTTGCATGACCCCGTCGTGTCGTCTGTATGGCACCAATGTAGCGACCCTAGGTCAGGTAGGGCTACCCACTGAGTTTAAGCATATCAATAAGTGGAGGAAATAAAACTTACGAGGATTTCCCTAGTAATGGCGAGTGAACCGGGAAGTGTCCGGCTTTAGAATCGGGTGACTCTATCGTCTAAATTGTAGTATGGAGAAGCAAGCTCCGCTACAGACGGGGCCCAAGTCCCTTGGAAAGGGGCACCAGAGAGGGTGAGAGCCCAGTCGGGCCCGGACCTTGTCACACCACAAGGTGCTGTCTGTGAGTCGGGTTGTTTGGGAATGCAACCCCAAGCAGGCGGTAAATTCCGTCCAAGGCTAAATAACGGCAAGAGACCAATTGTGAACAAGTATCTGGAGGGAAAGATGAAATGGACTTTGAAAAGAGAGTCAAAGGGTGCTTGAAATTGTCCGGAGGGAAGCAGATGGGCGCCGGCAATGCTCCCCGGTATAATGCAGAACTGTCACAAGCCAACCAGCCAATCGGCTCGGGGTGTGGACCGATGCGGATTGAGGGGGTGGTTAAAACCCAAGCCAGAGATGAGCCCGGGAGCATCATCCCAGCGATCGTGGAAGGCATTGTACGCCGTCACAGCCTGGTTGGCACCTGCACACTCTAAGCATTGGCCTATAGGCCCGCCATTTGGCCCGTCTTGAAACACAGACCAAGGAGTTTGAAATATGTGCAAGTCAATCGGTGAGTAAACCTGTATGATGCAAGGAAACTGATTGGCAGGATCCCCTAGCGGGCTACACCGCCGACTGACCTTGATCTTCTAAGAAGGATTTGTGTGAGAGCATGCCTGTCTAGACCTAAAAGATGGTGAACTATGTTTAAGCAGGGCGAAGTAAGAGGAAACTCTGGTGGAGGCCTGAAGCGATACTGACATGCAAAGCATTCGTCTGACTTGGGTATAGGGGCGAAAGACTAATCAAACTGTCTAGTAGTTGTCTCCCTCCGAAGTTTCCCTCAGGATAGCTGGAGCTAGACTTACCAAAAAAAAGATAGCTGGAGCTAGAATGTGAGTTCTATCGGGTAAAGCCAATGATTAGAGGCATCGGGGACGCGACGCCCTCGACCTATTCTCAAACATTAAATAGGTAGAACAGTGCGACTGCTTCGTTGAGCCACGATATGGAATCAAGAGCTCCAAGTGGGCAATTTTTGGTAAGTAGAACTGGTAATGCAGGATGAACTGGAAGCCAGGGAACGGTGCCAGACTAGGCACTAATGTGGATCCTACAAAGGGTGTTGGTCAATTAAGATAACAGGACGGTGGTCATGGAAGTCAAAATTCACTATGGAGTGTCTAACAACTCATTAGCTGAATCAACTAGTCCCCAAAATGGGTGGTGCTTAAGCATACGACCTACACCCGGCCGTCAAGGCAAGTGCCATGCCCTGATGAGTAGGAGGGTGTGGTGGTCACCGCAAAACTTGTGGTGCGAGCCAGGGTGAAGTAGCCATCGGTGCAGATCTTGGTTGTAGTAGCAAATATTCAAATGAGAACATTGAATGCCGAAGAGCGGAAAGGTTTCATATGAATGACACTTGCACATGGGTTAGTCGATCCTAAGAGATAGGGAAAGCCCGTTCAACAACACGCCAGCACGAGCTTCGAAAGGGAATTGGGTTAAAATTTCTGAACTAGGATGTGACGGTTGACGGTAACATTAGGAAGTCCAAAGACATCAGCAAGGGCCTCGAGAAGAGTCATCTTTTCTATTTAACAGCCTGCCCACCCCTAAAACATCTTAGCAAGAGGTAGGGTCTAGTGGCTAGAAGAGCACCGCACATCGTGTGGTATCCGGTGCACCCCCAGTGGCCCTTGAAAATCCGAAGTACGGAGTGCCAACCACGCCCGGTCGTACCCATAACCACATCAAGTCTCCAAGGTGAACAGCCTCTGGTTGATGGAACAATGTTGGCAGGCGAAGTTGACAAAATGGATCCATAACTTCTAGAAAAGGATTGGCTTTAATGGCTGGGCATGGGGGTCACAGTCCCGAACCTGTCGGCAATCGATGGACTACTCAAGCTACTTCCACAACAAGAGCAGGTCACCACGTGCTAGCTGGAGGATGGACTAGGAATGGCTCCCTCGAGGGCCTTCCCCCCCTTTTTTTTGGTAAGTAAGTATTTTGGATTAGTGGGAGAAAAAAATACAATATCGATTTTTTATCGCCAAGTATTTTGACTTAGGGATAAAACATAACCCGTTGGGGCATACCCCGAGCAAAAGTACATCCAAAGATACAAACCAAGCCTCTAGGAGGCCCACAATCTACAAAATCTATAGAATTGAAAAATATTACATCATAATCCAGGGGGAAGACGCAGTAGTCCAACCCCCTGAACCCGAGACTTCCAGCTGCTGAAGAGCCTCAGCAGCAGGAAAGAAAAGTTCAAAAACCTACAGCAGCAGGCCCATCAGCCATACACACCGGCTTTCGAACATCCTTGGAACCCACAGTCTGCAGCTAAAACTTCAGCAGGGGAGCATGGTGTTTTCAGCATCCAGCTGCTAACCAACACCACACGACCTCCACAGCTTTGCCAGCTCCACAGCACTTTACAATAGAACCAAACAGCATCTCCAAGGAACAAATCAGCAACAGCCAGCAGCTCCTCAGTTAGCCCGAAGGAACAAATTGCACAGGGCATTGGTAGCAGATCATCACCAAGGAGACTGCTACACAAAAGGCAACAAGCAGGAGGGCCTTCACCAACATAGACTATCATTTTTCAGCCACAAGTAAGCAGGCTTCAACGACCGATAGCCATCAGCAGGGACACCTTCATCAAAACAACTACAACTTTCACAGGGCATGGCCAGTACCAACACCCTCAGGATCAGCAAACAAAAAAAGCAGAAGAGAACGGGACAGAAGTAAATCCAAAGTCCCACAAACCCATCTGACAACCGGGAGTAAATTCAGCAATTTAGCATAGCATACAATACCAGACCATCCAAGAGGCGTCCACTGCATTCCAGTTTCCATTTGTTGCTACAGATTCAGTTACACATCCATCAGCTAACATCATATACCAGGATCAACATTCCAGCACTGCAGCCCATTCAGGACAGCTGATGTGTGGAACCACAGATTCAGCAAAACCACAGAATCCAGTAGATCAAAGATAGCAGTAGGGTTCATAACTCATCAGAACCTGCTATAAGATCACTATAGCCACATAGTCAACCCCATCACCAAAAACATCGACTCCGGGCTACCACAAAAAGGATCCAACAGCCATTCCAGCAGTAGCCCCAGCCCACCAGGCAGCAGGACAGTTCCAGTTCATCCAGGAAAAAACAAGGACCCATAACCACATCCTACCAACGGCAATGAATATCCACCCACATGCTTAATAACCAGCAAGAACCGTCAAGCTTATTCACCAGCTGCAAACCTCCAATTTCAGAAAAAATTGGAGCCCCAGCAGCACAGGCAGCATACCAAAATAGGGGTCTATTCACCTCTGGCATGCAGCAGCATCCAACAGCACAGACCAGTGGAGGCAGACAAAGTTCCCAGGAGATAGGATATATTTTGCCCGATAAGTACCAAAAAAAAACCTCCAAGCACAATTCTTATACGCTTTATTCTACCATTGGTCAATATGAAGCAGAAAGAATCCACCAAAAAACACCAGATCAATTCCAAGGTCCCAGAATCAAGACCCAGTCAAAAAAAACCCTAGCAGCAAAGTCCTAAGAGGCAGAGGCACCTCTGGACTTTTTGGAGGAAGCCTTTTTCTTTTTCCTAAACATAGGAGTCTTCCAATTAGCCTCCATGCCCCTCAATTCATCTACCGAAGAGAAAATTGTGGAATATTTCTTAGTAATCCTCTTGATTGAGTTAGGGGTAAGCATAAATTCATCTAAATCGATATTATGATGTTGAGATTTGGAATTCGGCGAATTAGGATCCAAGTCATCCATCTGCATATCCAGGAATCCATCCACACATCTGGAGTCACCCGGTAGGCATAATTGATGCGCACACTCAGCTGAAGATTGTGAAATAGCACTCTCAATCTGGCTTCTATCAACAGAACCCAAAAGGGAGGGGAGCGCATCCTGATCAACAGACTGGGTATCACCCAAATCCATAATGACCTGAGGCACCGGACCAGGAAGAGGGGAGTTTGGGTTAGTAACTGCCAGCGACTTAGTAGAGGGAAGAGCTGGAGTTTCAATCTCAGGCCCAAAAAGTGGTTCAGCATTTAGGACATCGATTGGGGACGGGAGAGACTCCGGTTGAGGCAAGGCTTCTTCAACCACAGAACAAGGAAATTGACAAGAGTTACCAAACTCGTCAATTGGTGGCATAATTAATTGGCAACCAGACTCCACATGAACCTCAGAATGATGGCTTTCGTTTAGGACAGGACCAGCAAGACCTGAACCCAGGGGCTTAGGATGAGAATTACCTAGAACGAACTTGAAAAGGCATTTTGTCTCCAGATGCCCAATCTGTTGGCATCGAGCACAGCGTGTTGGCTTCCATCTATAATCCACCTTTACCGAAGCAAATTCAGTAAAGGCAGAACAAGGCAGAATAGCGATGGAGCTGGGGAACGGCCCATCCACACCAACTTCAACGCACATCTTTGGAAAGGACAAATTTTCCATGCAAGCTGTCCTGGGATCAATCTGAAGAGGAATCCCAATCGTGTTGGCTAACCAGCAGAGACACGCGTGAGACCACAATTCGAGCGGTATGTTCGACATTTTTATCCAGATTGGAAAGCGTTTGTGTACCTCTTTTGACAGCTCCATTCCAGGCTTCCATCGCTTAAGGAATATTGTTTTGCCGGAGAAGATCCATGGACCAGCATGTATACATTTGTCCACCATCTCTTCAGAAGGGAAGCGAAAGAAAAAGAAACCACTGTTGTTGCCAGCGGTTTGCTTGAGACCGAATCAGGACCATATCTTCGTGGCAATTGCTTTAATAGTCGTGAAATGTGGAGGAGTGTTAAGGAAGTAGCCAACCAATGTATGACTCCAGAAGGAGTAACCTTGTTCAATGACCTCTGGCGGAGGTGAGAGAGTACCATCAGAAGATGATGCAGTATGGGGAGGGAAGAAACGGAGCTCAGAGCTTAGCCCAACTCCGTTCTTCTTAACTACATCAGCCCATGAATGGGGGGACACATCGGTACCGCCGGATTGGACAGAATCAAGTTTCGGGGTCACAGACGAAACGGAGTCTTGGGTCCAAGGCGACGGAAGAATCGAGGAAGGTTTTTTCGAGACGGAGGACTGTGGAGAGGAGTTGTGGGAACAGACGGGGGGGCGGGCATCGAAGGAGGAGCATGGGAGTCGGCCATGGCCGTCGCCGAGCACTGCCGCCGGAGACGGGAGGAGCGCCTAGCAGAATCGACTTTTAAATTTTGAAAATCGAATTCTCAAGGGCCTTCCACAAGTGTCGAATAGCCGACTCAGACCTGGTATAGACAAGGGGAATCTGACTGTTTAATTAAAACAAAGCATTGCGATGGTTCCCAAGGATGCTAACGCAATGTGAATTCTGCTCAGTGCTCTGAATGTCAAAGTGAAGAAATTCAACAAAGCGCAGGTAAATGGCGGGAGTAATTTTGACTCTCTTATGGTAGCCAACTACCTCATCATTTAATTAGTAATGTGCATGAATGGATTAACGAGATTCCTACTGTCCCTGTCTACTATCCAGTAAAACCACAGCGGAGGGAACGGGCTTGGCAGAACCAGTAGGAAAAGAATACTTTGTTGAGCTTGACTCTAATCTGACTTTGTGAAATGAATTGAGAGGTGTAGGACAAGTGGGCGCCCTCAGGGAAAATTGAAATACCACTTATTTTAACGTTATTTTACTTATTCCGTGAGCTGGAGGTAGGGCATGACTGTGACGGACCGGATTATTTTCTTTTAATAACCCCTCCGTCAATAAATCATTATAATTCAATATTAGAAATTTCTGTAGAAAATTGGGCAGAGTTCCATTTATAATTTGAACGTTTACCGAAATACATGTACCTGTATAAAACTCTGCACAATCTTCACAAAACATATTCAACATCATACACAGGATTGCAGATCCACTAAACCCCTATAGTGGTACCGGCGTCATAACTTTAGTATGACGTCGG